>CM032395.1:1190127-1250442 GCA_019049475.1 Eueides isabella
TCCATACAAGGTTCCCAATTTTCCTTTGCCTACCCTGCCATATGCGGGAAACAGCGTGAAGTTTAAAAAAAACTACATTAAATTAATAATAAACGTACTTCCAAAATTATATACAAAACAATATAGAAGGAATCATTCCAAATTATAATTCTTTACTAGAAATGTCTTTATTTTTGGTAAGAATTGCAGTTTTATTCAACTATAAATAAATAGAAA
This sequence comes from Eueides isabella, assembly GCA_019049475.1. Taxonomy (NCBI): domain Eukaryota; kingdom Metazoa; phylum Arthropoda; class Insecta; order Lepidoptera; family Nymphalidae; genus Eueides; species Eueides isabella. Next base: position 1,190,344 of record CM032395.1, read on the forward strand.
TACATCGAAACAAGTAAATTAAAAAGAAAGTGCAAATCTGGGAAAATATGAAATGGATTATGAAGAAAACAAAGCGTTGGTATAAACGCATTTATACGGAAATATTGGGATTATTAGTATTATTAACCTATTGTATCAGAAGTATGTTATATGGTGGCAAGAGTCAATGGTAAGAGAAAAGAGAAGAGGAGAGGAGAAAAGGAACTTCCTTTTGAATTTCAAAAATACTATGGATCTCAACATGTATGAAGAGAATACAAAAACAATAGTAAACTCTGTTTGACTACTATAGTATGTTTGTAAAATTGGTTCGTCCATTTGTACTCTATCAAGATTTCTATAGCATACATAACACATGAGAAGTGTGTAGATAAAAAAAATATTTACATTATTAGTAAATATATCACGCTGTATTCACAGTACATGGCAGGGTAGGCAGAGGAAACATGAGCATCAATCGAGTGTTCAGTCACTCCATTACGTTTCCCACTTATCGCTTAATTTGAGGCATTGCGCATTGAGGCATGGAACTCAACATTGCGTTTTGCCTTGTTCTCTGAATGAAGATATGATAATGTAAAATATTAATATTTTATTTTTTTTTATATTTTCATTTCTTCACTGTGGTGCAAGACAGAGCACAGCGTTGAGTTTCGCCACCCAAACACGCAATGTCTCAAATTCGGTGGAAAGTGAGGAACGGAAGTGGAACGGAGTGTCTTAACACTAGGTTTCCAAGGTTCCTCTGCCTACCCTGCCATGTGCGGGATACAGCGTGAAGCTGCGTGAGAGAGAGAGTTACATTTCCTCAAGTGAGGATTGAACTCGCAACCTGTCACCTTTACTATTGCACACTTACGCCCCTGTACCAAGATACACCTTACTTCTTTAAGTAATCATTTTCACTGCCTCTATAGTACGTTACATTTCTAACTTAGCCATAAAACCTCTTTGTTATATTGATAACATTCATAAGATAAGTATCATTCAACCAGTTTTTGTCATTAAATACTTCCTGCAGTGGTAATGAACTTTACTTGCAGTGATCATAAGTTTAATTCTTGTATTTAGTAAATATTTTACATTTCAAGTGCAGTCATATAGCGGAGTCAGCTTTGGTGATGATGTTTCTTACTAGCGATCAACCCGCGTCTTTGGCCGAATGACACTGCGATTATCTATTTTATACACTGATTTGCATCCATCGTTATTTTATATATTTATTGTTTAAATAAACATGTGCTTTCAACATCCTTATAACAATTTCAATGTAAAAATTTAAGATACTTTGGTGTTCAGTTATTTTTGATTGTTTTAAAAATAAAATACACAAAATATAGTGATATTGATAAATTAACTTCAATCCTCACTATGCCGAGTTCTAATCGGTAAAGTTTATATATTTTATGTTAATTTCTTTCAATTAATCTAATATGCTTTGTTCCTCAGAGCGTTTTAATATTGTATAAAGACAGCTTTAATTTTGTTGCATGCCTGTCTTGATAAACGATTTTTTCATATTTTAGTAAGTGTATTATTACTTTTTTATTTTAAATGGTTTTTATTTTCAACAATAAAACGTTTATTTAAGAACGTCCCCGGACGGTCTAAGCTGTTACTATACCACATTGCAATCAGTAGTTTTTACGCGTTTGGCGTTCGATCTACCTAACAGATATACAGACTTACAGACAAAAATTCTGCTCATTGGCTTTTAATGTTTAATCATTGATGTATTATTGAACTTAATGAACATTTTTTTTTGTATATTTTTAATGAACAAAATTAACTTCTGCTAATTACGTTGTTCGCAGCCGAAGGACTCAAAGAAAACCGAATTTACTTTAAATTAAATTTAATAATATGAATTAAAACTAATGTGACTTCATGTGTCAACACATATAGACACACACAGTGGTAACACAGAGTGAGCAATGAAGTCCAAATATCGATTAATATAGTGAGGGAACTTAAACACTAAGACAGAATTATTGGAAAAAGATGGTTCGGTGTGGCGTGATGTTGCGCAAGAAATTCCGATTCAGGGCCGCTGCGGGTGGTCTTCGACGAACGCAGTGCCTTAGAATTGTCGCAAATAAATGGTGTGATTCGATGTTACGCAAGAATTGCCGGTACATGGCCGAAATGGGTGGTCTTCAGCGAACGCGGTGCCTTAGGGTTGTCGCATACATAACTTGCTGCCCTTTTATTATATATAAATTACTGGTGTTGATTTCTTTGCAGTATTCTTATTTTTTTGTGTTCTTATGAGGTATTAATTATTGTATTGTCTTCGAGATAACGTTATAATATAATAATGTCTTTGATTTTCGCGTTTGTTACACATTTTAAATGAAACACTTTTAACCGGAATAATCGCGTATATTGGTTGTTAAGTATGTTTTTTGGAAACCCGACGTTTCTAACACTTTACAGTGGTTCGTGATCACGAGTAGACTGAGGCGGCATTTGTCTGTCATTTGATATAATTATTATATCAAACTACCGCCATCGATTCCTTAATTGCCTCACCTACTGCCCTGGATTCTTGCAGAATGAGCTAACTGTTTCTGTTTCTCTAGTGTGGTGTGTGTGAGACTTTACATTTTTTAAGAGCGGGTCCGTTGAAACGTTGGGTCTCCAAACAAACATGTTTAACAACCAATATACGTGATTAATCCGGTTAAAAGGGTTTCATTTAAAAAAACGTTATAATATATCAATTTAATTATAAAACCTGTTATAAAATGATTCTTTTCCTACATAAATTATTGGCAAATACTTACATACATACAATTAATATAATAAAGAACAATTTATTTGACCTGCCTTAGCACGGCTGGGCAGTCACTGACTGTAGGCGCAATGGTTGTGAATTCGATTCCCACTCGAAGGAATTTATAATTTTGTTTTCTTGCTTTGTTATGAGGACAAAACTTAGCGTTAAGTTCCGCCACATAACATACAAGCGACCTACGCGTATGCCAGATATAGTGTGAATCTATATACAATATTTTAATATAAAACAATACTAGATTAAATATGACATAAAATGCCTATCAGAGATAAGTCGTACATGGTTGTAACAATAAAATCTTATTGCCGTTCCCATAATTACAAGTGATAAATATTTTAAATGGTAAAAGTTGTTTAAGTGATGGCCAATTACAGAATAATATCGTAAATATTAAACTTTTTTAAGTTAATTTTCGCTTTTTGTATTCCGTTTAGGTTCCCTTTGTCTACCATGTCATGATCAGTTAGAGGGAACGTCTCTCCCTGGAACCTGATATATTTGTGTTATTGTTTTATTATCTATGTCTTTTGGCTTCGTAAATTTTTACTCAATTAATGATATTTCTTCTGAAGTACAGAGTTATCTCATCCTTTTTTTTTAATAAATTAGAGGCACATTCTAGTTTAAAAATATTAAAATAAACAAGTTTTCAAACGAAAACCATATAAATTTGTTTATTATTCCACAGTTTCACTCTATATTCAGCGTACAAGCACAAAAAGAAAAAAAAAAAACAATTTCCAACATACTTGTTTCTACACATATCGTCCGATATCAACATATTGTAAAGGATAGTATACCGGGAATAAAAGGAACCAAGTTGGGATTGAACTTACTATCATAGACTTACATTCTTGTACTGCACCACTGCGCCACTTTCGCAATGTCAACGAACATCAACAAAAATTTAAATAAAAAATAATCCTATATTTATAATTAACAGTTTACTTGAGCTTTGACATAACATTAGATTAATCTATATATTTCAATTTTCAATCAACTAAAGTACCTAATAGCAAATAGTCGCGACGAGTCATTACGTGAAAGTGTCATGAAGCATTGTGAAGCAGAACTCATCAATGAAATAGTATAATTGTGGCCAAAGGCAAGTACTTAAGCGTTTATATATTTTTATTTTAATATATTTTTATTAAAGCAGAGGGACGATGCCTTTCTTGATATGGAGTAGAAAACGTGAAACTGTAAACACAATGTAATGTGGTTTTAATGCTTATTTGAGAAAATGAAAAAAATAATACTTCATTACATTGCTCTGGTCACAAGGCAAGGCGGGGCAATGTCAAATTTGGTGAAACGAAGGTACCTCATTGGGTACTGAATATCTTAAATTTAGGTTCCGAAGTCAATCTTGCCTATTCTTTCACGTGCGGGATATAATGTGAAGCTAAAAAATAACGATATCTTTAGTTTTTACGGAGGCATAGAATATATAATATTTATTATAATATAATATTTAAATGCATTTTATCGTAGCTAGTTCTCAAATACGAAACGTTCGTTATTAAATACGAAATTTTTCAACTTGTATAAAGTTAACATATTATTTTACGATGTAACTATTTTTTTTTCTTGTAAAAGTAAAAAGTTAAACATGTGCATATAAATCTTTATGTTCATATAAATTTTGTATGTTTTATATATTTTTTATTGCAAAATATTTTTTTCTTATAACTTGCACGCCACTTATTAATATGATGAAAAGTAAACAGCGGGATCCAATATAGCAGTCCTGAGTAGAAAATGCATCTGACGATATTCACATGTAATATACGTAATAGTGTTATGTAATGAATTTTAGTGGAAAGTTTAGATACTTGTACATTAATATAAATATGCTGTATTCCGCAGAGAGCATAAGAGAGAGAAGGAAACGAGTGTTAAGACACTTCGCAGTCCAACTTTTAAGATGCTACGTGTTTAATTTCAGAAATCAACGCCGTGATTTAAACAGTGTAAAACAGTTATTTTCTTCAAATGGAAATCGAACCCACAATAATTACTTATCTAATTAGAAGTGAACAGATCATTATGGATAGAGTAGCTTACTAGTAATCACTTCACTGTATCCTGTACATGGCAGGGTAGGCAGAGGGAGCTTGGAAAACTGGAAGTTTTAAGACACTCCGTTCTACTTCTGCTTTCTACTTTCCGCTGAATTTGAGGCATTTCGTGTTGCGTGGCGGACTCAACGCCGCGTTTTGCCTTGTACCAGGGCGAAAAACTGAACATATTCATTATTCCGTTTCCCTAAGGTGGAATTGGACCTATAACCTGTCGGTTACAGTCACACGCTTGTGCCGCTGCGCCACGACAGCCATCAATGTCCATGGTACTTACAAATTTCATTATCAACCTAATGCGCCAATATTTTTTAACAAAATACTACATCTTAAAATAAATCTACGGTCAAAGACTAATATAGAAATGATAAGAAAATCTATAGCCTAAAATACTAATAAATATATATTCGAAGGTCGAAAAATACATATCTTATAGAATTCAATGATGTACGGAAAAATATTGCCAAATTTTATGTGTCGTATCAATTTCCGTAGCGTTCTCGTAGCTATTGGCTACGTGACTACGAATAAATCTAGTATTTGTATAAGATGCGCTCTGTATAATATTTTATTAACTTCACCTTGTATCGCGCTCATCGCAGGGTAGGCAGAGGGAACTTGGGAACCTATTGTTAAGATATACCATTCCGTTGCCCATGTCTCTGTTTGGACTTCCTACCTGAATAAATAAATTAAAATAATTCAATTTCCTGAGTAGGAATCGAATCCACAATCTTCCGTGTACAATCAAGAGCTGTGCTGCAATGACATAATGACCTAACTGACATTTTTAATAAATAACATATCACTGACAATTTTAATAAATATATGAAACTACGTACATATTTCTTATGTAACAACCATTTTACTTAAAACAATAACAGACAAAAAAACATTACATTTCATACATTTAATATAAGGCTCTATAAAATCGAGCCTTACATTTCTGCCTTTTGAATTCCCGTTATGTCAAATTTTGATGGAATTTATTGCGTTTTTATAAAGGTTATCTGGAATTATTAGAACATAAATCAGATTTAGGAGTGTTGTTAAATGTTATTATGCTATGTACTTAAAGTATTCCATTTTTATCAACGTGTAGAATTTTAAATGAAACACTTTTAAACGGATTAATCGCGTATATTGAATGGTAAACATTTTTGGGAAACCCGACGTTTCGAACACTTTACAGTAGTCCGTGGTCACGCGTAGAGTCTATCCGTGACTACGGACTACTGTAAAGTGTTCGAAACGTCGGGTTTCCCAAAAATGTTTACCATTCAATATACGCGATTAATCCGTTTAAAAGTGTTTCATTTAAAATGTATAACAATCGCGAAAATCAAAGACATTATAACGTGTAGAATGTTTATATTTAGTGAAAGTACGTGATGATTGTAGCTTGAATTACAGCTATTGACTTCATTATTTGATGTTTAAAAACAATTTGATAATCGCAACCACCCCCTCTTATGTTACTTCGGTATATATAACAAAAGTTTGCCCTTATATTAATTGTGCTAAATGTGTCGTATTTGTCAAAAAAGCACAGCGTTAAATTCCGCCAAGAGAAAAGTTATATCTTAAAATATTGAGAGAAATATAGTGTTTTGAGACTGAGTTACCAATACCTACACTTCACGCACATCTAAATTTTTTAAATGTTATTAAATTACAATATTTCAAGACGAAAAAAAATAATAGAAATTTAAATTTATAATTCAGTGACTGGGCAAGACAAAATACACAAATTTTATAACATGAAAAAAAAACTAAACGTATTCCATTTACATTACCTAATCTTTAAAAATGATATTTTAGTCTTTCTTTTAAATGTGAAACTCTCAACGTGACGGAATCAATAACGTTTAAGGTATAACTATAGATTCCAAGCTTCATTGGAATTTCCTTCTTGAATCACTTGCAGGTGAACTCGGCAAAGCTGCGTTCACAGTTAATAATGTAAGGTAGTTTACCTTACTTAGTCCGTTACGTTCGTCATTGACAGACCTTGATACTCCCTGACTAGTTCTTTTTTTTATTTTTTTCATAGTTTTCTTCTGAAATGCTACTATGGGGCCGTGGTACTGATATAAATTCAATATTTATTTTTCAAAAAAGAGCCATAAAATCTAAGTATAATCGTAATGCTCGAGATTCTCTGAAAGATGTTTTTGTAGGTAAAGGTACTTCCTGTATCTTTCTTACGGTTGCTTCTAAATAAATAAAGTATGAATAAAATAATCTTGTATGTGCAGCAATATATTCAGTGCTATAACAGAAATAGTAAAAGACATATGAAAGGGACGAGAAACAAAGATATAAAAATTGTAGACAGTTGAAATTATTGTATTTTCACAATTTTTTAAGCATTCACATGATGAATAATTGGTCTAAGTTAGGAGGGGTTGGTACTGCATGCCGTATTACAGGTCTCCTAGTACGGCAACAGTAGCATCTATACGGATTGTAAATACTAATATACTGCACAAATGTTAAAGAAAAAATTGTATCATTGTATCAAATTGTTAATGGTGATAAATAAATAAACTTTAAAGTTTAAAAAAAAAGCTTAATGTTTTAAAAAGCTTGTGTTGACTATGCGTATGTGTTGTTGAGCTATGACCTCCAAAACTAATAGGAATGTTGTATTTTTAATTTGCCACTGTATAGAATTTAAAGTAATTTTTAAAAATAAGTTAATTCGAAAGCATAATAAACTAACAATATTAACATTTTTTTAATATCATGCAGGATACTCATCATTTTATTGCTAAAGTCTATTTCAATAAAGAATATTTTGAATTTTAATTAGAATTTTGAAAAGTTTAAAAAAGTATTGAAAAACAAAGATATTTTATATTAGATATATAATTAAGTTCTATGTAGAGTTTTATAAACACATGTTCTTTATGACCTATTCTCTAATGAAAGTAATTGTAATCATGTTTTTGTTCGGTATTGTTAGCATTTCTGTCATACATTACAGTTAAATGAATATCCAGAGCACAATAATTTCATATTATAAGCTCATTTCGCTATAATTAAAAAAATACTTTGTAGTTTGTTCTCTGTTATGTAAATAACACTGTGTTCACTTTTAATAAAGAAAAATATGTTTAAAGATAGGTAAAGGAAATATATTTCTAAAAAAGGAAGATAATTTTATTGATTTGAATTAGCTTAGTATGTTAACATAGTGAAGGTTCAATCCCCACTTTTTCAGTTTAACGCTGTATCCTGCACATGGCAAAGGAAACTTGGTAACCTAAACTCTATTAAGGCACTCCTCTTCATTTTCCACTTTCTACTGAATTTGAGGCATGGCGTGATAAGTGACGGAATTCAACTCTGCTTTTTTTTTTTATGGAAGAGACGGCAAACGAGCGTACGGGTCACCTAACGGTAAGTGATCACCGTCGCCCACGGCCCCGTGTAACTCCAAAAGAGCTACAGGAGCGTTGCCATCTTTTACGGTGGATGGGCACCGGGGCCCGGCATTCATGACTCTACCACACAAAAAAATAAATGCTTTATGTCTTATTGCCAGAGCAAAGAAATGTAAATATCAAATATTTAATTTAAAAAAATCAAATATCTCCCTTGCTCAAGTTGGGATCAATCCCACAAACTGTCGTTTACAGTCACACGCTTGTGCTCCTGCGGCACGACAGACCACCATTTATTTATTATTTTTTTCAGCTTCACGCTGTATCGTGAACTTGGCAGGGTAGACAGAGTTGAACTTGGAAACCTAGTGCTAAGCCACTAAAGTCCACTTCCATTCCCACTTCCCACCAAATTTAAAGCACGCAATGCTTTTGGTTGTGTGACCAAATTCAACACCGCGCTTCGCCTTCTGGTGCAGTGAAATAATTATACTGAAATAACTTTTATTTTTCTGCTTTAGTAGATTAAAAGTTTCTCCATTCAATATGCAATAGATAGCTGAACAAGTAAAAAATGGAGTGTCGTATCACTAGACTTTCTCAGCCTACTATGTTATATTCGATAAAACGAAAGCTGTTTTAATTCTATATTTTACAAAAGAATTCGCGATGATGTATCATAAATTAATATTTAAATAATAAATTAGTACTTTTAAAGTATACTAGTTAACACGTAAGTGACAATCAATACTATCACTTATTTGAATATTTTTATTACACTATTAGAAATTGGTTGAACCGGAAGTAGTCAAATGCGTTCTAAAAAATATAAAAGTTTTATTGTTAATTATAAGAAGGTAACGTTTACCTGACGATCATTCGATCCATTTTATCATACATTGCTTTATCGTAACATAACAGATCAGTCGCGTGCGGAGCGTCGTCGCAGTCACACGCCGCGTGCGCTTACGCAAGTGCAATTTTAAAAAGTACACGTGTCGCTCGAAGTGAGCAATATGGATATCGTGAAATGTGTAAATTGTAATATTGTGATCAACGAAGTACTCTGTTTTGTTCAAAATAAAATAGATGTAATGAATTGTGTAAGTCTGTCCCTTTTATGCAGACAGTCTTTTAATGAAGAAGACATTTTGAAAGCAAAACGGTTGTTATTTGAATCGATCCCACAACGACTTGTTAGGCGAAAAGGGGAAGATCGAAAAAATAAAAATATTGATGATATAATAGGGGTATTAAGGGGTTCTGATCCCGAGAATATTCCAATATTCGTTGCAAAAGACCTGCAGAAATTACCGCCCGTAACGTTTGACCATGTCGACGTGACACGTCTTTTGAAGGATATTACTTTACTGCAAAGTCAGGTCAATTCGTTACAAGTGAAACATGATGATTATATGACAAAAACGGATTTTGAGAAATATTTTTTAGATAAAAAGGCTGAATCTTATGTGAATACTCGAAGAGGTGGTTCATGCTTACAAGGTGACGCAATAAGTGAGCAAAGGGAGTCAATAAGTGAATCACAAAGCGACAACACTTCCAAAGTGACTGGGTTAAAACAAGCTACGGATCATCAAATACCGCTGTACGCGAATGTTGCGGCGATCCAAAATAAAAATGCTCTTTCTGCTACTGGTACCACATCAGCACCGCAAATACCGCTCAGTGGGGTACCAAAAAGCAATAATTCGCGTATAACTAATTTGAACGCTATGGCACCGTCACAAATAACGGACAAACAAAATGGCGAATGTGAATGGATTCGTGTTAATAGAAAGAAGAAGAAATTTAAGGGTATGCGAGGGACCGCCAATGTAGACTCGGGAATGAAATTAAAAGCTGCTGACATACCAATTCCTTTGTATATTTATAATATATCTAAGGAAAATACGGAACGTGATGTAACAGAATATGTTTATGATAAGACTCAGTTAAACATAGTACCGGAAAAAATTAATATGAAATCTTCTAGAGATTACAATTCGTTTAAATTTTTTGTACCACGTAGTAAGTTGTCGCTATTTATGGACAATAGCTTATGGCCAGAAGGTATATACTTTAGAAAATATTATTTGTTTACAAATAGAAAAAAGACTTCAGTAGATCAACATGAACATTCAAATGTGTATGGACCTAAGCAAAAATCATACGAATAATTCGCTAAAACTTGTTAGCTTCAACTGCAAATCTGTGAAGCGTTCTTTGGAGAATGTGAGGAGGTTATGCCTTACCGCAGACGTCTTGGCACTGCAAGAAACATGGCTGCTGCCACATGACCTCACCTTTCTCAGCACAGTGCACGATGATTTCGAGTGGGCTGGTACATCGGCAGTGGACACGAGCGCCGGTATTCTCCATGGCCGACCATACGGAGGAGTGGCGTTATTGTGGCGTAAAAATGTGTTCTCATCGGTTTGTAAAGTGAATTGTATAAGTTCGAGACTGTGTGCGGTGAAGTGTCAAATAAGTGAGTACACTATATTATTTTTCTCTGTGTATATGCCAGTTGACTGTCCGGAGAATGTCACTGAATTTACTGAATGTCTGAGTGAAATGAATGCAATTATTGAAGACTGTAATATTAATATAGTTTTTATGTTAGGTGATTTTAATGCTCATCCCAATGAATTATTTTTTAATGAATTAACGCATTTTTGTAAGGAGCAGTTTTGGTCTTGCGTAGATCACGAGTTGTTATCCTGTAGGAACACAGGTACTTACACCTATACTAGTGATATTAACGGATCTTCACGTTGGCTCGACCACTGTTTTACAACTAGCCTGGCTAAAAATTATATTAAAAGTATTAATATTTTAAATAAGGTATCATGGTCTGATCATTATCCTTTGGAGGTTGTTTGCAGTTTTAACGTATCAACTTTGATAGATAAGGCATCTCAAGTAAAGTCAATTAATAATAAAATAATATGGGGTCATAGGGATAGTGATCAGATAAAACTGTATACAGACTTATGTAATGATAGATTAAGGTTAATAGAATTTCCGGGGGAGATAAAGGAATGCTGTGATTTTATTTGTAATGATTCTAACCATAAGACAGTGATTGATAAATTGTATAAAGATATAATAAGTATATTGCAGGAAGCCGCTATAGACAGTTATAAAAATCCACAACCTAATAAAAAAAGATATGTCACCGGGTGGAATAAATATATAAGGCCTTTATATGTATTAGCTCGGCAATGTTTTCAGTCTTGGGTATGGGAGGGAAAACCAACTTGTGGAGTGCTTTATGAGGAGATGCGAGACGCGCGTAAAGCTTTTAAAAATAAACTTAAATGGTGTCAAGATAGAGAACAACAAATACAAATGGATATTCTGGCAACAGCGTATCAAACTAAGAATTTCGGTAAATTTTGGCGACATACTAACAGACTGAACGCACGGCCAAGCCGACCTGTCGAGGTGGGGGGAGTTAGCGGCGATAAAAATATAGCGAATATGTTTAAAAATGAATTTATAACACTGCCTAATAATGTTAAATGTAAATCGTACAAAAGTGATACAAAAAGCAGTGTGAATAAGGATAATGACATGTACTTTTTTACTCTTGTTGAGGTCAATAAAGTAATGCAGGGTATGAAAAGGGGAAAATCGCCAGGTCACGATGGCTTGAGCATCGAGCATCTGAGGTACGCTGGTGTACATCTTGCCAGTGTCCTCAAGTTGTTATATAATATTTGCTGTGGGCATAGGCATCTCCCAGATGATATGTTAAAGACAGTCGTTGTACCTATAATGAAAAATAGGACAGGTGATGCGGCAGATAGATCAAATTACAGGCCGATTTCATTGGCAACAATAACTGCTAAGGTGCTGGACGGTCTGCTTGACTCACATTTAAATAAATCAATTAAATTGCATGATGCACAATTTGGTTTTAGGCCTAAACTTTCAACTGAAAATGCAATACTGTGTCTTAAGCAGACGGTTCAGTACTACACTGAGAGAAAAACACCAGTATTTGCATGTTTTTTGGATCTCTCTAAAGCTTTTGATCTCGTGTCATATGAAGTACTATGGAATAAACTCAAACTTTACTCTAATTTAAATTCCAACTTCATTAATTTATTTAAATATTGGTATGAAAATCAAACGAATGTAATTAAGTGGGGTAATGCTTTAAGTGTCCCTTATAAATTGAAATGTGGGGTAAGACAGGGGGGCCTTACATCGCCTAAGTTATTTAATTTGTATGTAAACCAACTAATTGAGAGACTTAACAGAGCTGGTGTTGGGTGTTCAGTTGATGGCATTTCCATGAACAACATTAGTTATGCAGATGATATGGTTTTGTTAAGTCCCTCAGTCGGCGGGCTTAAAAAATTATTAAAAATTTGTGAGGATTGGGCTGAGGTAAATGGACTCAGATACAATAGTAAAAAGAGTGTTTTTATTTTGTTTAAGGGAAATATGAAAAACACTTGCTATAAGCCTACGTTTTCAAATAAATGGTGTTCCTCTAAAGCAGGTAGCTGAGTACAAATACCTTGGTCACATAGTAACTGAACGTCTGACTGACGATGGTGATATAGAACGGGAGCGTAGGGCATTGTCAGTGCGAGGAAACATGTTGGCTCGCAGATTTGCGCATTGTTCAACGCAAGTTAAGTTAGCTTTGTTTCGGGCCTACTGCCAATCTTTTTATACATGCAGCTTGTGGTCTAACTTTACGCGACGTACGTACAATGCCCTACGTATTCAGTACAACAATGTGCTGAGGGCGGTGCTAGGGAAGCCTCGGCATTGCAGTGCATCGACGATGTTTGCGGAGGCAGGAATAGATGATTTTTATGCAATCATGCGTAAGCGCGTCTCTTCCATAATCAATAGAATCACGAGCAGTACTAACACTCTCCTCAGTACATTGGCCTATAAAATGGAAAGCCCCCTGTGGAGGCACTGGAATAATTTGCATTTAATAATAAATAAGTAAATAAACCGTATACTAACATAGGTTAAGCATTGTACTAACAAAAATTATATGGACTAAGAGTCTGAAATAAAGAATTATTATTATTATTATTATAACATTGTGTATGTTGGTTAAAATATAAACCACTTTTTTACAGTTTCGCGCTGTATTCCACACGTGGCAAGCCAATCCTGTCAGAGGGAACTTGGGAACCTGGTGTTGAAAATCTATCACCATTAAGAACAAAAGAACGAAAAGGAGAACTTCAGTTCTCCACTTCCCGCAATTTCAGGCGTACTCAGTGGCTGGCAACTCAATGCTACTCTTTTCGTTCATTTCCTAGAGTAGATATTGACTACAACCTGTGCCATTTCGCTATAACAGGCCTTTTCAAAATATTTTCATACTATTTATCAACATTGTACTAAATTTTCTTTTGTTTCTTCAACTAACTTCGTTAAAATACCTCCGAGCAACGTAACAACGTATCACACACGATACTTTAATTTTACTTTGTCACTTCCACGAAAGACCTGACTTTATATATCCAATTTCTAAAAGTATATAACGTAAACTGACTCGACTTTTTAAAGGGTACTTTAATGTGTCTGAATTCAGTAACGAGGATTGTAAACTATATTTAACGGACTTAAGAAGAGGTGGTTATTAACTTAACATGTTATTAAGTTAAACACTATTTGATAACGGTCATCTAATTAAGCTCCCAAGTATTTATATAAAATTTCATAGATATTGCTATGTTTGTTAAAGAATAACTGGTAAACTAGGTGATATTTTTATATATATATATATATATATATATATATATATATATATATATATATATATATATATATATATATATATATATATATATATATATATATATATATATATATATATATATATATATATATATATATATATATATATATAATGTTGTAGGAATTAAATAATAACTCAGTATGATTATGTATCCAGGCTTCCAATCACATTGTTAAGTTTTATAAGCGTTTGTTTGTGTGTTGACGAGTTTCTCTTAAACTAATAGTTCGAACTTAAGGAAGAATCTATTTCATTAAAATACGTTACGTACGTACGTTTTTTAATATAAACTTTCACTGACTTATGGATATGTTTTTCAAGAATATCTTTTTTTTTAAATACTTATTTAAAACACGTTTAAACTTAGTTTAACACTTCAAGAGAAGACAATTATTATTTTATATTTTGATATTTCAGATAGTTTTTAGATTTTCTTAATAATTCCTTTTTAATTGCTGTTTGCAATTACCAAGTACTCTACAATTTTCAACATTGCACGTTGAGCGCAGCACTTAACAAAGTTGGGAAATACATGTAACTAATTCGCTTACCCCGAACAGAAATCAAACGCGTTAGTCATACAAGAAGCCCCACGTATGTATTATAGCTATCACGGTAAATATATGTAATTTAAATTTGGTAATAAAACTAATCTACTAAAGTAAACAATATATGGATTAAATTAAAACTGTTCGTAATGAATTTAATATTCAGAACATTTCAACGGACAACGATTAACGTAAACTTTCAAATGTTTTACTGTATTAAAGTTTTAGCAATTTGATTTTGTGAAAATATTTTTATAACATCAGTATTAGCTTGAGGCCTGTCGTGGCGCAGCGGCACAAACGTGTGACTGTAACCGATGGGTTGTGGATGTGGGTTCAATCCCCACTTGAAGAAATGAAATATTTAAAATTTTCAATTTAAATATTTAATGGTTTCATTTCTTTGCTCTGGTACAAGCAAAACGCGGCGTTGAGTTTCGCCACTTAACACGCTATGCCTCAATATCGGCGGAAAATGGTTACTAGGTTCCCAAGTTCCCTTTGCCTACCCTACCATGTGCGGGATACAGCATGAAGCTGAATATTAACTTATCCTTATAGTGCTGCGGCGGAATTAACTTTAAGGATAACGGTAATGACTTCGATATTTTCGATTTCATCGATTAATGGAATTACATTTCTTTACTCTGGTAAGAATAGCAAAGTGTGGAGCGGCATGGAGTGTCTTAACACTAGGTTCCCAAGTTCCCACTGTCTACCCTGCCATGTGCGGGATACAGCGTGAAGCTCGATTTCATCGTTTAATGGTATTACATTTCTTTACTCTGGTAAGAATACAGAGCAAAGTGCGGACCGGAATGAAGTGTCTTAACACTAGGTTCCCAAGTTCCCACTGTCTACCCTGCCATATGCTGGATACAGCTTGAAGCCCGAATAAAAGAGCCAAGAGTGAACTTTAGCCTTATACCTTGGCTTAAGATTGTTTTGGCTTGAAATTCGATCTCGGTCTGCCAATAAATGTCAGTTTCTGTAAGTCCAACTTGGCTTGACTTGGCTAAACTGGCTAACTACTGTAAAATATTGCACGAATCGAATTGAATATATATACAGATGCTGAATTTGAGATATTGTGTGTTGAGTGGCAGTTCTCATGTCATTATTAAAAATTATGTACATTCTTACCATAGGAACATTTGAACATATGTACGTATAACAATTTCGAAATGAAATATACCAACGAAAAAATGGTTATTAATATATTCCAAATAATGTTTTACTTGTTCCAAAAATAACTTTTGTTATAAAGAAAACAAAGACTTGAAAGAGCGAGTGAAATAAATGTAATATGAGCTTCCGAGATCTTAGTATTTTATTACTTACATATAGTATATTTTACCTAAAGCAAAAGAAATATTTTCTCTTTAAGTGTTATAAATATCAGGATCACAAGGAACCTGGGAACCTGGCGTTGAAGCAGTCTGTTTCTTTTATACCTCCTGGATTTAAGAGATGGCTGATTGAGTGGCAGATTAGACGTCGTACTTTATCTTGCCAATTTAAATCTATATAATGTTAATATCTCAACTTCACGCTGTCATCTCACGAGTCGATGTTGAGTGGCGGAATTCAACGCCGCTTAATTAAGAACTAATATAGGTATTATGGGTTCAATTCCCACTTAGGGAACTGAATTTGCATTTCATGTATATATTATTACTATTGCTCTTGCCCGCTTAGCTATATGCAGATTAATAGCGTGAAGAAATATGTAATATATACGTACATTGGAAAATCTTTTAACTTTATTAATTTAAGTAAAGCTAAATGAAGTAAACACTATTTAAAGACATAACTTACAGCTAAAGTAACGGAAACCTGTAACAATATTGCGGGTACCTGATTGAAATTTACGTTGTTAATTAGGAAAGTTTAATATTTCCTGTGGCAAGTGTTAAGTGAATGAACGTATGTAGGTATACTCGTATGTATATGTAAGTAAGTCTCAAGGGATGGACTCTGTGGAACAACAAAATGTTTACGTAAATAATAATTTCTACATTGTATTTTAACTAGTTTTGTGGTTATTTTAACGGCAATTGTTTGTTTAATTATTTAATTATACGTTTGGCAACACTATAGGTAAGTGGAGAATACAAAGGCTTGCATATAAATTGGATGTAACTCATTGTCTCGAATAGTGTTCTTTGAGCAGTTAATAATAGAAGCTGAATTTGGCAGAAAGTGGGGAAAGGAACGGAATATCTTAATACTAGGTTCCCAAGTTTCCACTTCTTATTCTACCATGCTGCGGTGAATGAATGACTCATAGAAGCATTTAGATTACTCATCAAATATTTATCTTTGGGAATATTTATCTTTGGGATGGGAGATAATGGGCTCTAATGAGATCTTCTGGGCCCAAGCCAACCTCACCTGCTAGCTGGTGCTCCTGCCGAATAACGAACGAGGCTCTGGCACAGGCTTTCCCCTTTGGGTTGGGAGGTCAGACGGCAGGCGCTCCCGGAAAAAGCCACACTAGCCACTCAACATGGGAAGAACAGTACACAAGAAACTTGCCATAGATAGGGCGCCGCCGCAAAACGGCGCGCAGAAGCTTCGCCCGACTTCTGTGGTAAGTGGGCTAGGGCTACCGTGCCCAGGCCGGGCACGGTTAAAGACGTTAGGCCCAACCCAGAAGATCCGCTTTGCTAGTTGGAACATAGGCACACTGACCGGTCGCGCGAGGGAGTTAGCCGATGTACTCTCCAGGCGTAGGGTGGCCGTGGCGTTCCTGCAGGAGACTCGGTGGAGAGGCAGTAGATCCCGGTTCATTGGGAATGGTTACAAGCTGATTTACACAGGTGCACCAAGTGGGGAGAGCGGGGTAGCCGTGGTACTCTCCGGGGAGCTCCAGGATGATATTTTGGAGGTGAAACGCTGTAGCGACCGACTTATGATCGTGCGAGTGCTTATCGATGGGATAGTTACCCATCTGATAAGTGCTTACGCGCCTCAGGTCGGTTGTAGCGAAGCCGTCAAGATGTCATTCTGGAGCCACCTCGGGGAAGTGCTTCGTGGTATCCCGTTGTCGCAGGGAATCGTTTTGGGTGGTGATCTGAACGGTCACGTGGGTGGTGAGAGTAAGGAGTTTGAGCGTGTTCACGGCGGTTTCGGGTACGGGGACCGCAACACGGAGGGGGAGAACATCCTCCGAACGTGTGCGGCCGCTGACCTGGCCATCGTGAACACATATTTCAAAAAGAAACCCGAACATCTCATCACCTATTGGAGCGGGAGGCACGCCACCCAAATCGATTTCCTACTCACTAGGAGACACCACATCAGCAACGTAGCCAACTGCAAGGTCATACCCGGAGAGAGTCTCACTGCACAACATCGTCTCCTTGTCATGGACCTCTGTGTGAAGCCCAAGGACAAGCCAGTTGAGCGCTGCCAGCGCCGAATCAAGTGGTGGCTACTGGATGAAGTCAGGTCGAAGAAGTTCGCCTCAGCCATCGGCGACATGTGCGCTGATGCTGAGAGTGAACTGGTCCAAGACCATTGGGACAAGATCCAGTCAGCGATTCTTGAGGCGGCGAAAGAAGTGCTGGGCGTGTCCAAGGGCGGACGCAAATATGACAAGGACACATGGTGGTGGAACGACACAGTCCAGAAGGAGACTAGGGAGAAGAAAGCCCTCTTTAAGAAGTTGCAAGCGTCCAGATTTCCTGGAGACCGCGACGCGTACAAAGATGCAAAGCGCGCCACGAAGAGAGCTGTAGCCAGAGCCAGACGAGACCACTTACAACCCTTGTATGATAAGTTGGAATCGTCTGAGGGGCAGAAGCTCATCTACAAGCTGGCGCGTTCCAGGGTCAAAGCGGCACAGGATATTTCCAAGTGCCGCTGTGTTAAAGACCCTGGTGGCAACTTGCTGTACGAGGAGCGTGCGGTGAAGGAGAGATGGCGCTCGTATTTCCACGAGTTGCTTAATAAGCAACACAAAGAGCAGCCTCCTCCGGACCTCCTTCCGAATCAAGGACTAGTGCCGCTTATTACGCCTGCAGAAGTCCAGGCTTGTCTTCGCCGCATGAAGAATCGGAAGGCTGTCGGAGCCGATGGAGTCCCCATTGAGGCCTGGAAGGCAATGGGTCCCCGTGGTGTGGGCATCCTTACTCACCTTTTTAACCGCGTACTCCTTACCGGGAAGATCCCAAGCCAATGGAGGCTGAGTATCATTACTCCAGTCTTCAAAGGTAAGGGGTCGGTGCAGGAGTGTGGTAACTACCGCGGTATAAAGGTGATGTCCCACACCATGAAGCTCTTCGAGAGAATAATTGACTCCCGGATCCGGCAGGAGTGTACACTCTCGGAGTGTCAATATGGATTTCGCCCCGGTCATGGGACCATGGATCCCGTATTTGCCCTAAGGATTGTCGCCGAGAAATACAGGGCGAAGAATACGCCTCTGCATTGCCTATTTTTGGACATGCAGAAGGCCTTCGACTGTGTTCCTCGGGTGATGATCTGGTGGGCACTGCGATCCAAGGGGGTCCCGGAATCTTATATTGACATCATCCGAGACATGTACCATGACTCCGATTCTGTAGTTTGGACCGCTGTTGGCGATACGAAACCCTTCCCTGTCACCGTCGGGGTGCACCAAGGATCTTTACTCAGTCCGTTTCTGTTCAGCGTGGTATTAGACGTTTTGTCAGACAGCATCAGGGACTCACATGAGCAGCCTCCCTGGTTGCTCATGTATGCTGACGATATCGCGCTGGCAGACTCGGATAGGGGCAGATTGTTGCGACGCGTGAAGGTGTGGAAGGAGACGCTAGAGAACGGTGGTCTGAAACTTAATGTGGCGAAGACCGAGTACTTGAGCATTAAGCTCTACAGATCCCCCATCCGTTCGCATAGGCGATGACTTGGTCGAGCGCACGGATCAGGTGAAATACCTGGGATCTGTAATTCCCGCGTCTGGTGACATCGATTGCGACGTCAAGGCACGCATTGCTGCCGCGTGGGCCAAGTGGCGTGAGGTGACTGGTGTCATTTGTGACCCCAAAATGCCGGTTAGGCTGAAGGGACAGGTCTACAAAACTATGATTAGACCTGTCCTCTTACACGGCTGTGAAGCGTGGCCGGTGCTGGAGCGACACAAGCAGGAGCTGCGAGTCACGGAAATGAATATGCTGCGGTGGATGTGTGGGGTTTCACGCAAGGATCGCGTGAGGAACTCCCGTATCCGCGGCAGCCTTCATGTCCGTGACATCGCTGACAAAATGCAAGAGAGTCGTCTTCGCTGGTACGGTCATGTTTTGCGGAAACCGCCAGGCTATGTGGGTAACAAATGTCTGGCCATGCCACCTCCGCCGGGCCCCGGTAGAAGGGGAAGACCCAAGAAGTGCTGGCTTGACGTCGTAAGAGGTGATATGCGTGCCAATGGTCTAACTAGCAAAGACGCCGACGACCGGGCGAAATGGAGAAGACGGAGCCGGAAAGCGGACCCCGGACACCGGAGTGAAGGCTCTGGTCGCGACCGGGAATAACGCTCAGATGATGATGATGTACAAATATTTATCTTTCATGCTTTTTTTTATAAAAAACTATGTGTATATTAATAACTTACACTTTAAAGCCTGTCGTGGCGCAGCGGCTGAAACGTCTGACTATAAACGACAGATTTCACAGAGTTTGATCCCCACTCGAAGAAATGAAATACTTTAAATTTTCAATTTTAATATTTAATATTTTCATTTCTTCCCTCTGGTAACAAGGCGAATCGCGGTGTTGAGTTCTGCCACGCAATGCCTCAAATTCGGCGAAAAGTGGGGAATGGAAGTGGAACGGAATATCTTATCATCATTAATATACTACCGGTCTTAGTATTTATACTTATAAATTAATGTTTGTATAAAGTAAAATACTAAAATAAAACTCTTGTGCTAGTTCCAAGTCAAAGTAACTATGTAAAAAGCTTGTAGCTGGAAGTACAATAATGAATAGCTCATATTGGTTCCACAAACAAATTTGGTGTTAACGGTGAGGCAAACAAATTTCTTTTCATTCAACATACGAGTATGCGCTAGACAGCTATATGATAGTTAATTAGCTATCTGGCCTTTTTAACATTTAAAGAAAACATCTTATATGGTCTTTTATTTTCATGGTAAATGTGAATTCAGGCTTTATTTTTTTTTTTTGTAGTTTCATGATGCATATCCGGGAACGGAGTGTCTTATCAATAATATTTCAAGTTCCCTTTGCCTACCCTGACAGTTCAGCTTAAGCTATATATATGAAACGTTTGTTTGATTTAATGTGTCAATATCTGGAACTACTTGTTCTAATTAAAATATTCAAGTGTCATGTAGTACTTCAGATGTAGTAGGTATGCGTATATATATATATATATATATATATATATATATATATATATATATATATATATATATATATATATATATATATATATATATATATATATATATATATATATATATATATATATATATATATATATATATATATATATATATATACATATATATATATATATATATACATATATATATATATATATATATATATATATATATATATATATATATATATATATATATATATATATATATATATATATATATATATATATATATATATATACATATTTTCAAGCGACTTTGATCGTCTTAACTAACTAATTTGAACGTGAGCGGCACTTAAAAATATATTTAATATTTTCCGCCTCACGCTGTATCCTGCTGTTTGTAAACGGAAAAAATTGGAGACGAATATCAAAACACTCCGTTCTTGTCCCCACTTTCCAATGAAATTCAGGTATTGCTTCTTTTGGCGACTCAAAGCCGCGCTTTGCTTTGTTACCAGAGCGAAGAAACAGAAAATACTAAATATTTCATTTCCTCTAGTGAGTACTGAACACACAACTTGTCGCGTTTACAGAAGCACTCTTATGCGCTCAAAAATAATATTTCATAAAGAACAAGTGAAAACTATAAAAATAGTAGTTCACATTTTACATTGTAAAATCCACTCCAGGTATAAAAGCCGAGGTAGCAGATATTCCGTAGATTTGATTAACTCGAGCACAAAGCCCGGTGTGATGCGAAATTAAATTAAAACGTGTAGTTTGTACTGGAATGGAGGAAAGAAAGATTTTTTCTTAACAATATATAAATATTATATATTAATAAAATGATTTTGGGATGAGATTTTAAAGTGATAACTGAAAAAAATATTTTTAGTAAACATGAAAATTAACGTAGTGCAATTTTAACCTGTTTTCAAAGAAAAATTAAAAAAAAAACCACTGACACAAGTGTGTGACTCTATAAGAAATAGTTTGTGGGTTCAACCCTCACTTCAGGAAATAGAATTATATAATATTTTCAAATTGAATATTAAATGTTTTCATTACTTCGCTCTGGTGAAGCTTAGTGAGTGAATGGTACTCCTTCAAAAAACGTGTATATCACTGTGACCTTCAAAAAGAGTGTATATGCTATACACGCTTTTTGAACATAACCATGTCCTATCGATCTGGAGATACAGCCACAAGTAGGCCGTTTGCAGTTGAGTACCATGTGTAAATAATATCCTACGAAGAGCACAGTAGTGGGATACCTCATATATGCCAATGTTGGACAGGCTCTAAGAGGAATGTTCTCGAAAACTACTTACGTGACAAAAGAAATTGGGGTTAATATGACCCAGGTTGCTTTTAGTACATATGGAAAGATATCCATTGTTATCGAAATAGTCATGTATGCTAGAATCCTTTTATATATCGCTAATATACAGAAACAGCTTAGACGATAGCACGCACGCCATGGGGTACACCAGTACTCGAAAAATTTCGAAAAAGAAAAAAAGTGCAATACATTTATATACTTTCCACTTATTGAGCATTCGTCATCGATGCGTGAATGTAAAAACTATATATAATTACTAAAACAATCAACGAAATCCGTAACAGAATAACAAAGATTAATTAGTTAGTACCCCAATTACAATTTCCTTTAGACAACTTCTAAACATCTTAAAATACGTAAGTATTAAGTTACCATCTCCCGCTCTTGATATAGCTAATTATTTATACTAATATAAAATAAACTGCCTTCAAAAGCCTATTTTTGGATAATTATTTTGGATAATTAGGCACATCACTATTATTCAGTAAATTTGAATGCAGTACAGAATTGTGGTTATGTGATCAATTCCTACTTGGACGGATCACCATTTATAATGAGCTTGCGAAGAAGCTTTTAAGCTTAAATTGAAATTAAATATTCTAATCTGTGGCAACTTCTGGACTCTTTGATCCAACAGAAATGTTTATTTTTATAAGTCAACGGAATTAGAGGATACAAGTATTATTTTATCGTATTTTATGCATTTTATATCATACAAAACTTGCTACGCAATCGCAATTGAAAGTAAAGAAACAAGATAACTATTAGAAATAATTATCGGTCATGAGTACACACGCAAATCTAAGTTTGCCAGCTTTATAAGCTGTACTCTGTACTACTCTGTACCCGTTTAACCTACAATCCTAAATTTGGTAGCGAGCATTCGGTGAGTAAATACAACTCGCACTATATCGGCTTTTTTTTAAAAACAGCTTTAACTTTTTCCCATATATTGGAGATTGACAGAGATAACTTAGGGTTACGTTACTCTTTTATACTTTTCTTAGATTTTTTAAGATCTTGTGTATCGATTGGATGAATTCAATATTACGCTTGAGCTGCGGCAAAAATTTAAATATATACTTTCAAATTATAAGCATGTGATTGTAAACACTATAAGCTGTTGGCTGGATCCCCACTTGAGGAAATAAGTTATTTCATATTTCGCCTTGGTAACAAGGTATAGTGCTGAGTTGGGATACGCCTCTCGACAAGTAATGCTTTAAATTTGACGGTAAGCCTAAATACGTAAGTGTCTTAATGGGAACGGAGTTCTTAAGGCTTGGTTCTCAAGTGCCCTCTGTCATGTGCGGGATACGGCGTGAATTAAAATTAAATCTTTAATATTGTTTTCTTCAGCTTCACGCTGTAACCCGCAAATGACGAAACCGTCATCTTCGTAGATATAATATTAATATTGAATTAGCTATATTAAAATTTTGTTTAATACATACTTACAAAGTAAGTAACTTTTAAATGAACAAAATTAAGAATTTCCTCGTAGCCGCCTACCGCAGTATTAACATCGCGGTTTAACTCTTAAACTTGTTAATTAAAAGCTTTTATGAAATTTTGTCTGTCTTGGTACAGTGAAACAACTAATGATTTAGCAAAATGATCGCGGAGTTCATTTTCGCTTCGAGAACAGAATTATTTTAACTTTATCGTTATGGTAATAAAGTATCCCGCACGGGGCAGGGTAGGCAGAGGGAACTCGGGAACCTAGTGTAAAGACACTCCGTTTCACTTCCGTTTCCAACTAAAATCAAGTCATTTAGCGGCGTTGAGTTTCGCCACTCAACAGACAATATTTCGAGGTAAGTGGAAACGGAATATCTTAAGATTAGGTTTCCTTTTTAGTCTAATCTACTATAAACAAGATATATATATATATATAATATATATATATATATATATATATATATATATAATATATATATATATATATATATATATATATATATATATATATATATATATATATATATATATATATATATATAATAATAATAATAATAATAATAATAATAATAATAATAATACTTTATTGCACTTTACATATTGTATGGGTTAACATTTCACATATTAAACATATTACATTACACAAACTGTAAATGTGCAACGGCGGCCTTATCACTGAAAGTGATCTATATTTATTATATATAATATAATGTATATATATATATATATATATATATATATATATATATATATATATATATATATATATATATATATATATATATATATATATATATATATATATATATATACAAGCGATTTATTAATATTTAGATTCTTATATTGATTCTTCAGCATCTCTTTAGCTGATACTAAATTGTTTGTGGACTGAAATATTACTTGTGGCATTACTTAATATCAAATTTACATCGTGACTCAACGGTAAAGTATCTAATTATACATCCTTTGATAATTAATTAGACTATATATTTAGACTATTGAAATTGATTCGCTTTGGTGGAGCAAGGGGCGACGTGGAGTTCCACCGGTGTTCCACCAGCGGAAGATCTATAACATAATATTTTTTCCTAGCAATAAAATGTATTTAATTCACTTAAATAAATTAATATTAAAATCTCAATACCAGGTTTTTCAACAGTAAAACTGACTCGGAAAATCTGACTGACACAACCGAGTAAACGAAAATAACTCCTTGCTCCGACTGGGAATATATGCCTCAGTCACATCTACAGCCAGATGCTAAAATACACGTACCTAGATTGTAGAATCGGAGATCGGCTTAACTACAGAAAGCCCATACAATTACAAAGTTGGAAGCATTTTCAGTTAGAAGTTTAAAATAATGGAAACTCATTTCAATGTAAAACTATTTTGTGAGGATGCGTGCTTTGTTCAAGTTCTGTTAATTCGTGAGAACAGTGGGAGACTGAAGTATATTGTTCTGTAAATAGATTTAGTGGTAAAATGATTATATTTAAGTCATTTTAAACTCCTCGCTTTAGTAGACCAAATGCGGCGTTGAGTTCCGCCGCTTAACGCAATGACTCGAACTATAACTCATACTTTAGTATAAGTTATATTTCATAGTGGGGGGGCAGAACGGAGTGTCTTAACACTAGGTTTCCAAGTACCCTCTGCCTACTGTTTATTACACTTTATTTTCATAGAGAAATCCGATGTACTCTTAAATGGTAAAGCTGTTGATTCTACGGTTTTTCCTAGTTTCAGCCATGAATCCAAATTACATTGCAGACCTCATATTCAGGGATTGGCGAATAGACTAAGCTCTGCAGCTTTTCCGGTAAAAAAAGACACAGACTATTAACGGGGATATAATACGAGAAAATTGCTCTCTTTGCTTACTTTAGCTACTTCCATAGTAATATGTCTTATGGCATTTTACTTTGGGGTAATGCAGCCAGTATTATGTCAATCTTTGTTTTGCAGAAGCAAGATGTTCGTCGAATCTATAACTTAGGTTAAGTATTCTTAAAGTTATGCTCAATACATTGTTTCAAAAAATATTATTAATAAATTTACTAAAATCAGTGATGGTAACATAAATGTGTAACTGTAAAAAACTGATCAAAAAACAAAAAAAAATAGTATCCCGCGAATTTCTTTCGCTGGTTCTTCACAGTTCTGAGGCAGTAATTTTATTGACCTGTTAGTAAATTGTTTGACACTCAAAAAATTAAGTTTGTAAACTCTTATTTTGAGTAAAATATTTGAATTATTTTGAGTAAAATATTTGAATATGTTTTTTTTTTTAATTTTTGACACGCTGAGTTTTGAATAAATTATAACAAAGTGTATTGACGGATCATTTAGCGGAACTAAACGCCGTACTTTTTCTTTTTACAAGGACGAATAAATAAACATATTTCATTCGCTCGAGTCTGTGTTTATAGCTATATGCTCTTTCACTACCGTATAACAGCCATATGACAACAATATCAATTGTCGTTATTACACGCTTCATGTCATATATAATTCAATTATATTCAAATCCAATCAAGAGACTCGATTACATTCAAGCTACTAATTATAACAAGAGCTGTATCAGAAATTGTAATGTACATTTAGTTTATCAAACATGTATGTATGTAGATTATATAGAGATAGAAGCGTGTGAATGTAAACGACAGGTTGTGGGTTCTGTCTCCACTTGAGGTAAGGAAATATTAAATATTAATTAATTTTCATTTCTTTGCTCTAGTAACGAGGCAAAGCGTGGCGTGACTTAAATTCAACGGAAAATAGGGAACGGAACAGAGTGTCTTAACACTAGGTTTTTTCCGTGTGATTCCGGCTTAGAATAGGATCACCCTGGTACTGATGGTGTCCAAAGAGGCGACTAAAGTACTTGTGGAAGAGTCACGTTGTCAGCAATGACAACACGCATGGGCAGACTCGACCGGATTATTACCACCCCCAATATTTAATAACGGCGTTAATTAGTGGCTTCGGCCACTGCGTTTTGCCTTTTGCCCCGGTGCCCATTCACCTTATAGACCGGCAACGAACCTGTAGCTCCTCTGGTGCTACACGGAGCCGTGGGCGTCGGTGAACACTTACCATCATGTGACCCGTACGCTCGTTTGCCGTGTCTAGTCCATAAAAAAAATGATTCTCGTATTTCCTATCCTTGTCCTATGCGGGAGACAGCGTGAAGGTAAGAAAAAATAAAAATAATAAATAAAAATGTGTTCTTTTTTAACCTGTCACTGTATCCGGCACATGGCAGGGTAGGCAGGCGAAAACGAATTTCTGAACAATATGGCAAGGCACTATTTCTTTTTCAAAGTGTTGAGTATTGAGTGGCGGAACTCAACGATTTATTTAAAATAGGTTTATATATTGGTAAAGCCCAACTCACTTTCAATTCTTGTTTTTTTTTTACGCTGTATCCAGCATATTGTATCATAGACAACGGGAACCTAGTCACCTAGAGATAAGACACTCCGTTCCGATTAAATCACTACCGTTGCCTACTTTCCGTAGAATTTGAGGCATCACATATAGACTAGGGCAACTCAACTCCGCGCTTTGCCTTGTTACATGTGCGAAGAAACGATAATATTAAATATTCCATTTCCTAGAGTAGGCATCGAGCTCACAGTCTGTCACATTTACGGTCTCTTCCAATCTTCATAATTCCTATCATAAAATGTAATATCATAACTTTAACATATATATTACTGGAAACATTCCTTAAGCTTTGCAGTTTATTTGAAAGTTAAGTAATTTCTTATATCGCTTACCTTTTTGCTCCTCAGCATATTGCCACGCTTTTGGTTGAATCGTCTATTTTCTGTACCCATCGACGTTGATAGATGATGTATTTTATCACCGGGTTTCGGATCGGATGTCCGAAAAACGGCAGTCTTGAGAATTTCTTGACGTAGAAGTTATTTGAAATAGTGAATAAATTATTAACGACGTTAAGAGTTTGGCGAATATATGTATGTATGTGTATATTATTAGAATTGAATAATATTTGAGTGTGATGTCTTCCAGGCATTTTGAGACTTGTGACGCAGAGGCACAAGCATGTGACTCTAAAAGCGACATATTGTGGGTTTGATCTCCACTCGACGAATTAAAATACTGAATATTATTTAAAGAAATACCTTATATTTTCATTTGAATGAAACAGAGTGTCTTAAGACTAGGTTCCTAAGTTCCCTTTGCGTAACCTGCTGTGTGTGGGATGCGCTGTAAGGCTGAAAAATAAAATAATATTGTAAGTCAGATAACACCACAAATTTTATTTAAATTTATTGAGGTAAACAAAGTCTTTTGTAATGTCGATGCTGAAATAAAAAGCATTCCCTCGAACCCTCGTAGGCAAAGCCCTAGATAAAATACATCCTACTCCTTAGGGAGAAGATTTTTTACTTTCCGGCAAATTTGAGGCATTGCGTGTTGAGTAGTGGAATTTTGCCTCATTACCAGACCATAGAAATGAAATGATTATATTTTTCATTTGAAAATTTTAAGCATTTTATCTGCTTCAATGGGGTTCAAACCCACAACCTGCCTCATTTACACACAATTTCTAACAAAATATAAATGAAAATATATATATATATATATATATATATATATATATATATAATATATATATATATATATATATATATATATATATATATATATATATATATATATATGTATATATATATATATATATATATATATATATATATATATATATATATATATATATATATATATATATATATATATATATATATATATATATATATAAATATATATATATATATATATATATATATATATATATATATATATATATATAATATATATATATATATATATATATATATATATATATATATATATATATATATATATATATATATATATCCTCTGCAATTGTTAACACCCGTTCACTAATGTACTGCCTTAGACCTGAAGTCGGGGAACCTACTTTTCTTGTATAGCTACTCAGGCCTGCCAACTGACGATAATTTGATTTATACTATTTTATTACTTAGTTACAGTCAAAGCATGTTGAAAAAAATATACAAAGTACTAAAAACTAGGAGCCTTAACATAAATCAGTGCGAGGAAATGAAAGAAGTGATCCGTCTTCCAAACGTACGAGCAACTTTGAAGTCTGAATGCTGGAAACGATCGTTTTATTACTTTAAAACTTTATAATTACTGCAACTAAGTTTTTTGTCACTTCTGAGTTACTTTCTTAGTAATATTGTGTATAAGGGACCCGTATCTTGACGCAGGGGCGCAAGCGTGTGACTGTTAATGCGATAAGTTTGAGTTCAATCTTTTTTTTTTTTCTTTTTTTTTTTTTCTTTTCTAACGCGGTTCTTAACGCGGTGTTAAATTCCTCCACTAAACACGCAATGTCTTGAATTAAGCGGAAAGTGAGATATGGAACGGAATGTCTTAATGCATCCAAGTTTCCTCTGTCTACCCTGCCATGTAGCTAAAAAAAAATGTGTATTACAAGATAAACTAATATTTACACACGTCATTCTCCAAATACCGCCTAATTTAGGAAACGTTGCGTGTTGAGTGTCAGATTTTAAGGCCGTCGTTACCAGAGCGTGGAAATGAAAATATAATATTTTTAATTAGCATTGAGGGAATCGAATTCTAAAATAAATCATCATAATCTGTATAACTAAAAAGTTTTATGCTGTAAAAGAAGTATATAATTAAGTCATCTTCTATTTTTTTTTATTATTTAGCGTCACGTAGGCAGAGGGGCTTTGCGAACCTAGTGTTAAGACACTCCATATCGTTTTCTACTTTCCGTTTAATAAAGAGCGTCAAATGTTGAATGGCGAAACTCAACGCCGCGCTTGACCTTATTACTTAGAAATAAAAATATTAAATATTTAATTTCATTGAATTGATATAAAACTCGCAATCTGTCACGTTTACAGTCACACGTTTGTGCTTCTGCGCCACTACAGGCTTCAAATCATGAAATCTTATATTATTTATATTGAAAAACAAAAATGTTGCTCCTAAGTCACATTGAACCACACATACAATCTTTGTCACCATATAAACCTTTTCACCTGCCCTTTATATTTCATACCAATTTTCCTTTCATACTTTCTAATACAACAGATTTCATTGAAAATTGTTAGCGAAGAAAATTGTTTCGTGAAAATCAATTTCTTATACAATTTCAGGATGACACACATCTATTGTATGTATATTTTTTTATATATATGTAATTTCTATCGTGAGGCCTGTCGTGTCGCAGAGGCACAAGAGTGCGACTGTAAACGATAGGTTGTGGAGTCTATCCCCAGTCGAGTAAACTAAATATTTAATATGCTTATTTTTTTCTTTCTATTTCTTCTTCGCTCTGGTAACGATGAAAGTGCGGCGTTGAACGGCGTTGCTACTCAACTCAGAGGAGAACGAAATTGTCTAATAGAGAATTAAGTATTAATACTAGGTTCTCGTGTACCCTTTTCCTACCCTGCCATGTGCATGATGCAGCGAAAAGATGAAAATAAAAATCATGGCATAGTGTCAGTCTGTACCTGTGGTTGCGGGTTCGATTCCCACTCGAGGAAACGAATTAATGGAAATAATTTATTTCTTTTTTTGTTAAATTGTATGAAATATAGTAGTTCTGAATAAGTAATTATCTATGAACATGTCCTATTTTCGTATATATTAACAAATAAATGTTACATTTAACGTCCAAAAGCAAAAAATAAAAATTAAACTTTTATCACGTTCTATGCGACACACGTGCTTCTACAAAATCCGCATTAATACACATAAACGGAAAATAAATTAAATGTTATATTTTGGGACGTATAGTGGCGCAGTAACACGAGTCAGGTTCTCGATCCCCACATAAAAACAACAAAAAAAAAAACAACGAAAAAATTTTAATTTTCGGATAACTTTTTCTTTGTATTATAAAAAACAAAATGTTAATTCATTTATAATAATTATATTGAATATATTATAGTATGTTATTTTCATTAACGATTCCTTATGGTGGTATTACGTAAAATGTTCTTTAGTAAAACGAATTTTATTTAATTTTTTATTGTTTTCTGTTCGTTATAAAATAGTTAATAGGGCAAGTCTGGAAAGACAGGTAATAATACTAAGGTTATTTTAAAAGAAAAGTCTAATGACAAGTATAAACTAAAAGCCGCACTTATGAATTAAAGTTGGCGTGAAACCAGCAAAATCTACGTTTAAAACTAAATTGCGTGGATAGAAATCTAGATAACGGCTCGTAGCACTGAAGTGTACGTTTTAAATAAATTTGAAAGTGTGCACACTGAATACAAAATATTCAAAATATTGACTATTTTTTATACTTTTTTTTACTCAATTTCACGCTGTAACCCGCACATGGCATGGTAAGCAGAGAGGACTTGGGAACCTAGTGTAAAGACACTCCGTTCCACTACCGTTCCTCACTTTTCATCGAATTTGAGGCATTGCGTATTGAGTGGTGGAACTCAACGCTGCGTTTTGCGTAGAGCAGGGTTACCAGAGCAAAGAAATTATAACATAAAATATTAAAATTGCAAATGTTCTCTCAAGTCGGGATCGAACCCACAGCCTGTCGGTTACAGTCACACGCTTGTGCCGCTGTGCCACGATAGGCTTCTACTTTTATTCTTTTTTTATTTTTATTTTATTATTATACTTTTTTCACAATTGTGGAGAAATAACCAGCTGTTTTTGGCGTACAAATATATTTTTTTTCAATTTTAAGGCCTGAGGCTATATATATAAAATTTATTTTTATATTTAATCAGCATGATTTTTACTTTCTCATTCCAGTAAATGAGCGGCGTTGAGCTTCGTAAAAGTAACACCGCGCCATTTATCGTATCTTGTTAAATATTAATAATAGCAGCGAAAAGTGTAAATGTGAAATTATTATTTAAAAATTGTTCAATGGGTACAAAATGTATTATGGCGATTCATAACAAAGATCAATCATTCTTTATAAGTAATAACTTAAAAACAATAGAAACATCTACATAATTTTATTTTCATTTTGACTAATGGTGATGTCATTTAGTCCTATCGAAAATAAATCCACACATGATAGAGTGCGCAGAGTGAACTTGGGATCCTAGTGTTAAGACACTCCGTTCTGTTTCCCACTGTTCGCCGAATTTGAGGCATTGCCTTACTCCACGCCGCTCTTTGCCTTGTTACTAGAGCAAAGAATGAAAACATAAAATTGTAATATCATATTTTTTAAGATATTTTCGTTCCTTTTATTCCTCCAAGGCATTGTGTATTCTCGAAACGTGAAACTTTACGTCTCGTTTTGTCTCAATAATTCATGGAGGGAAAGATACAATAAAAACATCAATTTCTCTTAGAACACACGAACCAATAATCATCGCGTTTACACACGCATGTAGCATGTTTGAGCCTCTGCACCAAGATGGCCTCAACTGATGACTTTTTGACTGATGATGGCCTCAACTGATGACTTTGAATGACTTTTTGCAAGAAAGCCATTAAGTGTCTTGTCTCAACTCAGACAAAATTGTCTTATAGTTTATAGGGAACGTTATAAATAAATTTCACGCCGAACAATGTCGGCATTTCTGATACACTAGTAATAAATATTTACGAGTACATAGTAAAAGGCAACTATTCATATAATCATACGTTTGTATGTACAGTTGTATTTATTAGTTGTTTTTTTATATGTTGTTAGGCGTAGGGAAATGACGACCCAATCGCCCACTGGTCTAGACCAGTGCAATCAGTCAATGGGCAGCCCACCATCATAAACAAAAAGTCCCAACCGGTGTAGGAAGCGAGCAACGTCGATAGGCAACTGTATGCGGTTACTACAGCGGTTCGGCAAGGTATTTGGTGATGTGCCTTAAAGGGCGTACGTCGGGGCTCTTTTAGTGACGTGCGGCTAATTGCCTGCAACCTCAGTCTCTTGTCAGTCGTACCGGCTACCCGGTCCATTGACATTCGGATACGGAGGATGAGAGAGTGGACTTGCATCTGCGCAACTGTTTGTCCACTTAAATATACTCACGCGTAAATGACTTCGGCATGTTTACTGTGATTACGATAATAAGCCCTACGGCGATGGAGAACTGATGGCAAGGAGAGGATATGGTGTATCCAAACCTTAGTTGGTATCTGCACGTAGGCGGTCTTCTGGTGATGGTCGCTCTGTATTCTGATTGAGGCAGGGAATCAGTTCGGCAGCTCAGTTGATGACAAAGCAGCCCTATTTAGGAATCACTCTGCTTTCCCCAATACGGGGAGGGGCCTAGAAAAGGTGGCCTAAAAATAGTCTGTCTCGTTCCTCAAACAGTTGGCTAGCCGCGGTCACCTGTTCACCACCTTTAATGCGGTCGAAACAAAAAACAATACATATCAACAGTTAAACTAAATATTGCTACGTGGAACGTTCGAACTCTTCTGGACAGTGATCAGAACTCGAGTCCTGAAAGAAAAACGGCTTTGATTGCGAGAGAGCTGGCTAGATACAATATTGATATTGCGGCCATTAGTGAGACGCATCTCAGTGATACGGGAGAATTATGCGAGTACCTTGGCGGCTATACTTACTACTGGAAAGGAAAACCCAGTACTGAAAGAGCTGCTAGTGGAGTGGGTTTTGCTGTGCGAAATGAACTTGCACGTAGATTGCAGGAGTTACCAAAAGGTATCAATGACAGAATAATTACACTAAGACTTCAACTGACATCTAAGAGGTACATCCACCTGATTAGTGTTTATGCCCCCACTCTGCCAGCTCCAGAAGAAGAAAAATTGAAATTTTATTTTGAACTTAGTGAAGTTCTCTCGAGAATACCTTCTTCTGACAGGATCCTACTCTTGGGCGATTTCAACGCACGTGTGGGTAGTGATCATAGTGCTTGGGACGGAGTTCTTGGTCGCCATGGAATTGGAAAAAGCAACGCTAATGGGTTTGATCTTCTTACTTTATGCGCAAAATTTGGCCTGTCGATTACTAACACATATTTTCGTCTGCCTGAGAAACTTAAGACCACATGGATGCATCCAAGATCTAAACATTGGCATCTTTTGGATTATGTGATAGTGCGCAAGAAAGACCTTGGTGAGATTCAGATTACCCGAGTGCTGAGAGGGGCCCAAGGCTGGACTGACCATCGACTTGTTCGATCTAAGCTTAGATTACAATTGAGAACACCACGTCGAAGCGCTCGTAGGATCCCAACAAAGCTAAACTGTGCAAAGCTAGTCGGAAACAAGGATCTTAGAATGGAATTGGATAATGCTTTCTGTTCCAGTATGCCAGTGATGGCAAATACTGCGTGTGTTGATGAAAACTGGCGCTTATATGCTGACCATCTTTACAGATGTGCTTCTCTAGTTATTGGGAAACCTGACCGGAAGAATCAAGATTGGTTCGATGATTCCGAAGGTGCCATTAAGAAACTCATCGAGGATCACAGACGTAGTCTCCTTTCATTTAATACCCTTGAAAGGAGAAAAGCTAGTCACAGCCTAAAGTTGCAGGTGCGTGCTCTCAAGGACAAATGGTGGACAGATAAAGCAACAGCGATGCAGCTATATGCTGATACAAATCAGGCAAGTAGATTTTTGAATGCTTGAAAACTGTCTTTGGACCAAAAATTAAGAACATTGCCGCGATTTACAACAAGGATAAAACCCAACGGTTAACTGATCAGCGTGATATAGTGGCCCGGTGGGCGGAACATTTCTGTGATGTTTTGAATCCCACCACTGAACTTGCTGACTTGTTGTATATCAACTCCTTAGAAAACACACCAACAGTGGAAATCTTAGCGGAGCCACCAACCTTTGATGATTTCTCCGCCGCGCTCAGTAAGATGAAGAATGCCAAGGCGCCTGGGTTGGATGGTTTGCCATCTGAGATATACAAATATAGATATATAAATGTTACTGACAGGCTATATCAACTCATCCTGGAGATATGGAGGTGCGAAACTATACCACAGGACTGGAGAAATGCTTCTATCTGCAAATTGTATAAAGGTAAAGGAGACATTGCTGACTGCAGCTCATATAGAGGTATCTCTCTTCTCTCAGCAGCTGGTAAGATTCTAGCTCGTATTATTAGCACTCGATTATCTCAACATGCTGAAACGATACTTTCAGAAACCCAATGTGGCTTCCGTCATGATAGAGGTACGGTTGATGCCATTTTTGTCGTAAGGCAAATCCAAGAAAAAAGTCTAGAGCAGTGCCGTCCGCTTTTCATGTGCTTTGTCGATTTAGAAAAAGCTTTCGACAAGATATCACGTAAGGCTCTTTGGATTGTTCTCGAAAAGGCTGGTTGTCCAGTAAAACTTATAAACTTAATACGTCAGTTTCATGAAGATATGAAGGCATATGTTCGGCATGAAGATGACTTCTCGGATCAATTTCCGGTTTCTAGTGGTGTAAAGCAAGGCTGCGTTCTGGCTCCCACCTTATTTTCTTTATATTTTGCTGCTGTAATGAAAGATGCAATAAGATCTTGCAATAATAAAATTGATCTAAACATTCGGATGGACAAAAGCGTTTTTGATCTTTCCCGATTCAGAGCTAAGCGTCTAGTCACAAACTTGCCCATTTTGGACATTCTATATGCCGATGACGTTTGTCTGATGGCCGATTCAGTCGAGTGTCTTCAAAATTACGTAGACTCGTTGCATTCCTCTTGCCAGCGTTTCGGCTTGGTTATAAACACCAGTAAAACCCAAGTTTTAAAACAACCTCCTCGAGGTGGCTGCAGGGACGATTCTAATATCACACTAAATGGCATTGTATTGGAAGAAATCTCAAACTTTAAATACTTGGGTAGTCGAATAACAAATGATAACACCTTAGCATCAGAGATATCTGCCCGAATAGCATTTGCTGCAGCAGCTTTTGGTAAGCTTAGGGTGCGTGTTTGGAACTCCCACGACCTTAAATTGCAAACTAAAATATTAGTCTACAAAGCGATTGTTCTGCCGACCTTATTGTACGCTGCAGAGACGTGGTGCTGCTATAAAGCAGACATTAGGCGACTGGACATATTTCACCTTAAGTGTCTAAGATCAATTTTGGGGCTAAAATGGCAGGACCGTGTTCCAAGCACTGAAATTTTGCGTCGATGTGGCTTGTCGGGTATAGAGGCAATTATTATGAAAAAACAATTAAAATGGTGTGGTCACGTGTTTCGCATGGATAACAATAGATTGCCTAAGATGGTCCTTTTCTCTGAGCTTGCTCACGGAAAACGTAGACAAGGTGGGCAATATTTACGTTATAAAGACGTTCTTAAGCAAAACCTCTTGGCTTGCAATATACCGACAGATTGTTGGGAACAGCGAGCACGTTTTAGACAAGAATGGCGACGCACTGTTTATAAAAACGTAGATGAATTTGAACAACAGCGGCTTGAAGACGAAGATGCCAAACGCAAATTACGAAAGACCCAACTCAAACTTTCCTACACTTACACATATAACGACGTTGGCCAACTATACTGTGTGCCCTGTCAGCGGATTTTCAAGAATAAATTCGGTTTCGCTAGTCACATAAGAGCCCGCCATAACACAAGCACAAATGTATAATAAAGTGAAACATGCAAGGAGTCGCCGTCGCCGAAATCGGTGTGGATTGATTGTATTTATTAGAAGCTTTTAGAGGCCATTAGTGGCAAAGGAGCATAAACATGTGACTGTAAACGACAGGTTGTGTATTCGATTAACACTCGGGTTAATAAATTTTAAAAATTATCATTTCCTCGCTTTTGGTAACAAGGTACCGTAGCTTTTCGTAAATTACGTACCTCGCGCTGTATCCCGCACTAAGTAGGGTAGGCAGAAGGAAGCTTGATACCTTGTGTTAAGACGCTCCGTACCGTTCTCCACACAGTGATGAACTTAATTGGTAAACTTTCATACCGCATTTTGCCTTCTTACCACAGCGAAGAAATCAAACATTAAATATTTAATTTGAAAACATAAAATATTTTATTTTTTCGAGTGGGGATCGAACTCAAAACTGGTCGCATTTTCTGTCACACGCTTGCACCCCAGCAACAAATCTGTGGTCTCAAATTTTCAATATAATATTAAAAAAATGACTCAAAATTGACAAAGAACATAGTTGCAGTAATTAAAAAGTTTAAAATAATAAAACGATCGTTTCTAGCATTCACACTTCTTTCTTTTCATCGCACTGATTTATGTTAAGGCGCCTAGTTTTTAGTATTTTGTATACTTTTTTCAACACGCTTTTAAAAGCTGGACCTGTAATTAAGTTACAAAATGGTATAAAACCAAATTATCGTCGTGAAACTTTGCAGGCCTAAGTAGCTATACAAAAAAGAAAAAAAATTGCTTCAGGCAGTCTGACGCAGTAACATTAGTGAACCGGTGTTAAATTATTTGATATCCAAAAAATTAAGCAGCATACATTTTACAATAACATGATATGCGACGATGGATTTGATTTCATTATTTTTTTCTTAGACCCTTTTCATTATTTTTTTAATAATATACACATACATATAATACATATGTTCGTAAAACTCTTAACGTCGTTAATAATTTATTTACTATTTCAAATAACTTCTACGTCAAGAAATTCTCAAGACTGCCGTTTTTCGGACATCCGATCCGAAACCCGGTGATAAAATACATCATCTATCAACGTCGATGGGTACAGAAAATAGACGATTCAACCAAAATCGTGGCAATATGCTGAGGAGCAAAAAGGTAAGCGATATAAGAAATTACTTAACTTTCAAATAAACTGCAAAGCTTAAGGAATGTTTCCAGTAATATATATGTTAAAGTTATGATATTACATTTATGATAGGAATTATGAAGATTGGAAGAGACCGTAAATGTGACAGACTGTGAGCTCGATGCCTACTCTAGGAAATGGAATATTTAATATTATCATTTCTTCGCACATGTAACAAGGCAAAGCGCGGAATTGAGTTGCCCTAGTCTATAATGCCTCAAATTCTACGGAAAGTAGACAACGGTAGTGGTTTAATCGGAACGGAGTGTCTTATCTCTAGGTGACTAGGTTCCCGTTGTCTATGATACAATATGCTGGATACAGCGTAAAGCAGAAAAAAAAAACAAGAATTGAAAGTGAGTTGGGCTTTACCAATATATAAACCTGTTTAAAATGAGTCGTTGAGTTCCGCCACTCAATACTCAACATCTTTGAAAAAGAAATAGTGTCTGCCTACCCTGCCATGTGCCGGACACAGTGACAGGTTAAAAAAGAAACACTTTTAGCATGATACACATTTAAGGTAAGAAAAAATAAAAATAATAAATAAAAAATTTGTTATTTTTATTTTTTCTTACCTTCACGCTGTCTTCCGCATAGGACAAGGATAGGAAATACGAGAATCATTTTTTTTTATGGACTAGACACGGCAAACGAGCGTACGGGTCACATGATGGTAAGTGTTCACCGACGCCCACGGCTCCGTGTAGCACCAGAGGAGCTACAGGTTCGTTGCCGGTCTACTTTGAATGTAATCGAGTCTCTTGATTGGATTTGAATATAATTGAATTATATATGACATGAAGCGTGTAATAACGACAATTGATATTGTTGTCATATGGCTGTTATACAGCAGTGAAAGAGCATATACTCGTAACTATAAACACAGACTCGAGCAAATGAAATATTTTTATTTATTTGTCCTTGTAAAAAGAAACAGTACGGCGTTTAGTTCCGCTAACTGACACGTCAAAAAATTTTTTTTATAGTTTATTCAAAATTCAGCGTGTCAAAAATTAAAAAAATCATATTCAAATATTTTACTCAAAGTAAGAGTTTACAAGCTTAATTTTTTGAGTGTCAAATAATTTACTAACAGGTCAATAAAACTACTGCCTCAAAACTGAGAAGAACCAGCGAAAGAAATTCGCGGGATATTTTTTTTTGTTTTTGTTTTTTGATCAGTTTTTTACAGTTAGACATTCATGTTGCCATCACTGATTTTAGTAAATTTATTAATAATATTTTTTGTAACAATGTATTGAGAAGTAACTTTAAGAATACTTAACCTAAGTTATAGATTCGACGAACATCTTGCTTCTGCAAAAGAAAAATTGACATAATACTGGCTGCTTTACCGCAAAGTAAAATACCCTAAGACATATTACTATGGAAGTAGCTAAAGTAAGTAAAGAGAGCAGTTTTCTCGTATTATATCCCCGTTAATAATCTGAGTTTTTTTTTTACCACAAAAGCTGCAGAGCTTAGTCTATACGCCAATCTATGAATATGAGGTCTCCACTGTAATTTGGATTCATGGCTGAAACTAGGAAAAACCGTAGAATCAACAGCTTCACCATTTAAGAGTACATCGGCTTTCTCTATGAAAATAACGTCTAATAAACAGTAGGCAGAGGGTACTTGGTAACCTAGTGTTAAGACACTCCGTTCTGCTTCCCCCACTATGAAATATAACTTATATTAAAGTATGAGTTATAGTTCGAGTCATTGCATTAAGTGGCGGAACTCAACACCGCATTTGGTCTACTAAAGCGAGGAGTTTAAAATGACTTAAATATAATCATTTTACTACTAAATCTATTTACGGAACAATATACTTCAGTCTCCCACTGTTCTCACGAATTAACAGAACTTGAACAAAGCACGCATCCTCACAAAATAGTTTTACAGTGAAATGAGTTTCCATTATTTTAAACTTCTAACTGAAAATGCTTCCAACTTTGTAATTGTATGGGCTTTCTGTAGTTAAGCCGATCTCCGATTCTACAATCTGGGTACGTGTATTTTAGCATCTGGCTGTAGATGTGACTGAGGCATATATTCCCAGTCGGAGCAAGGAGTTATTTTCGTTTACTCGGTTGCGTCAGTCAGATTTTCCGAGTCAGTTTTTCCGTTGAAAAACCTGGTATTGAGATTTTAATATTAATTTTATTTAAGTGAATTAAATACATTTTATTGTTAGGAAAAAATATTATGTTATAGATCTTCCGCTGGTGGAACGCCGGTGGAACTCCACGTCGCCCCTTGCTCCACCAAAGCGAATCAATTTCAATAGTCTAAATATATAGTCTAATTAATTATCATAGGATGTATAGTTAGATACTTTACCATTGAGTCACGATGTAAGTTTGATATTAAGTAAAGCCACAAGTAATATTTCAGTCCACAAACAATTTAGTATCAGCTAAAGAGATGCTGAAGAATCGATATAAGAAACTAAATATTAATAAATCGCTTTACTCTTTATCTTGTTTATAGTAGATTAGACTAAAAAGGAAACCTAATCTTAAGATATTCCGTTTCCACTTACCTCGAAATATTGTGTGTTGAGTGGCGAAACTCAACGCCGCTAAATGACTTGATTTTAGTTGGAAACGGAAGTGGAACGGAGTGTCTTTACACTAGGTTCCCGAGTTCCCTCTGCCTACCCTGCCCCGTGCGGGATACTTTATTACCATAACGATAAAATTAAAATAATTCTGTTCTCGAAGCGGAAATGAACTCCACGATCATTTTGCTAAATCATTAGTTGTTTCACTGTACCAAGACAGACAAAATTTCATAAAAGCTTTTAATTAACAAGTTTAAGAGTTAAACCGCGATGTTAATACTGCGGTAGGCGGCTACGAGGAAATTCTTAATTTTGTTCATTTAAAAGTTACTTACTTTGTAAGTATGTATTAAAGAAAATTTTAATATAGCTAATTCAATATTAATATTATATCTACGAAGATGACGGTTTCGTCATTTGCGGGTTACAGCGTGAAGCTGAAGAAAACAATATTAAAGGTTTAATTTTAATTCACCCCGTATCCCGCACATGACAGAGGGCACTTGAGAACCAAGCCTTAAGAACTCCGTTCCCATTAAGACACTTACGTACTTCGGCTTACCGTCAAATTTAAGGCATTACTTGTCGAGAGGCGTAACCCAACTCAGCACTATACCTTGTTACCAAGGCGAAGGTATGGAAATATGAAATATCTTATTTCCTCAAGTGGGGATCCAGCCAACAGCTTATAGTGTTTACAATCACATGCTTATAATTTGAAAGTATATTTAAATTTTTGCCGCAGCTCAAGCGTGATATTGAGTTCATCCAATCGATACACAAGATCTTAAAAAATTTAAGAAAAGTATAAAAGACTAACGTAACCCTAAGTTTTCTCTGTCAATCTCCAATATATATCGGAAAAAGTTAAAGCTGTTTTTAAAAAAAAAGCCGATATAGTGCGAGTTGTATTTACTCACCGAATGCTCGCTACCAAATTTAGGATTGTAGGTTAAACGAGTAGTACAGCTTATAAAAGTTGACAAACTTAGATTTGCGTGTGTACTCATGACCGATAATTATTTCTAATAGTTATCTTGTTTCTTTACTTTCAATTGCGATTGCGTAACAAGTTTTGTATGATATAAATACAGCTAATACGATACATTAATACTTGTATCTTTTAATTCCGTTTACTTAGAAGATTAAACACTCCTGTGGGATCAAAGATTCCAGATTCCAGAAAAGTCCAGAAGTTGCCATAGATTAGAATATTTAATTTTAATTTGAGCTTGAAAGCTTCTTCGCAAGCTCATTATAAATGGTGATCAGTCCAAGTAGGAATTGATCACATAACCACAATTCTCTACTGCATTCAAGCTTACTGAAAAATAATGATGTCCCTAATTATCCAAAATAATTATCCAAAAATGGGCTTTTACAGGCAGTTTATTTTATATTAGTATAAATAATTAGCTACATAAAGAGCGGGAGATGGTAACTTAATACTTACGTATTTTGAGATGTTTGTTTAGAAGTTGTCTAAAGGAAATTGTAATTGGGGTACTAACTAATTAATCTTTGTTATTCTGTTACGGATTTCGTTGATTGTTTTAGTAATTATATATAGTTTTTCCATTCGCGTATTGATGACTAATGCTGGATAAGTGAAAAGTATTTTATGGGAGGCCTGTCGTGGCGCAGCGGCATAAGCGTGTGACTGTAACCGACAGGTTCTGGGTTCGATCCCCAGTCGAGGAAATGAAATATTTAATATTTTCAATTTAAATATTTAATGTTTCATTTGTTCGCTCTGGTAATTAGGCAAAGCGCGGCGTTGAGTTCCGCCACTCAACACGCAATGCCTTAAAATCGGCGAAAAGTGGGGAACGAAAGTGGAACGGAGTGTCTGAACACTAGATTCCCGGGTTCCCTCTGCCTACCCTGCCCCATGCGGGATACAGCGTGAAGCTAAAAAAATTAAATAAAGTAAGTAAGTAAGTTGAGATATAGCAATTTTTTTCTTTTTCGCGATTTTTTGAGAACTGGTGTACCCCAAGGCGTGCGTGCTGTCCTCTAAGCTATTTCTGTATATTAGCGATACATAAAAGAATTCTAGCATACATGACTATTTAGATAACAGTGGATATCTTTCCATATGTATTAAAAGCAACCTAACCTTAACCCCAGACGATTGTTAGAAAAAAAATCTGTTATCACATAACTAGTTTTCAAGAACATTCCTCTTAGAGCCTGTCCAATATTGGCATATATGAGGTACCCCACTACTGTGCGCTTCGTAGGATATTATTTTCACATGATACTTGTCTACTTGGAGATACAGACTATCTATTTATTCAGATCGATAGAACATGGTGACCTTCAAAAATCGTGTATAGGATTTATACTCTCTTTGAAGGTCACAGTGAGATACACGTTTTTTAAAGGTATACTATTCAGTCACTAAGCTTTACGGTGTATCCCGTACGTGGTGGTACAAGGTAGGCAGAGGACACTTGGGAACATAGTGTTAAGACTCTCCGTTCCACTTTCGTTCCCCACTTTCCGCCGCAATTAAGGCATTGTGTGTTGAGTGGCGGAATTCATCACCGCGCTTTACCTTGTCACCAGAGCGAAGTAACGAAAACATTAAATATTTAATTTGAAAATATTT
Organism: Eueides isabella; assembly: GCA_019049475.1. Lineage (NCBI taxonomy): Eukaryota > Metazoa > Arthropoda > Insecta > Lepidoptera > Nymphalidae > Eueides > Eueides isabella. Next base: position 1,233,076 of record CM032395.1, read on the forward strand.
AATAACTAAATTTCCTCGAGTGGGTTGAACCCACAAACTATTACTTTTACAGTCACACACTTGTGTCATTGGCCTGTACGTGAACTGTCGAACAAATTGTTAAAAAGCTGTCTAAAATTGCACTACGTTCATTTCTTGTTTACTAAAAATTATTTTTTCAGTTATCACTTTAAAAACACATCCCAAAATCATTTTATGAATATATAATATTTATATATCGTAACGAAAAAATCTTATCCCTCCCTCCATTCCAGTACAAACTACACGTTTTAATTTAATTTCGCATCACACCGGGCTTTGTGCTCGAGTTAATCAAATCTACGAGATATCTGCTACCTCGGCTTTTATACCTGGAGTGGATTTTACAATGTAAAATGTGAACTAATGTTTTTATAGTTTTCACTTGTTCTTTATGAAATATTATTTTTGAGCGCATAAGAGTGCTTCTGTAAACGCGACAAGTTGTGTGTTCAGTACTCACTAGAGGAAATGAAATATTTAGTATTTTCTGTTACTTCACTCTGGTAACATAGCAAAGCGCAGCTTTGAGTCGCCAAAAGAAGCAATACCTGAATTTCAATGGAAAGTGGGGACAAGAACGGAGTGTTTTGATATTCGTCTCCAATTTTTTCCGTTTACAAACAGCAGGATACAGCGTGAAGCTGAAAATATTAAATATATTTTTAAGTACCGCTCACCTTTAAATTAGTGAGTTGGGATAATCAACGTCGTTTGAAAATTACTCTACTCAGCTTCACGCTGTATCCCGCACGAGGCAGAGTAGGCAGAGGGTACTCGGGAACCTAGTGTATAGACACTCCGTTCCACTTCCGTTCCCCACTTTCCGCCGAATTTGAGGCATTGCGTGTTGAGTGGCGGAATCCAACGCCGCGCTTTGCCTTATTACCAGAGGGAAGAAATGAAACATTAAATATTTCAATTGAAAATATTAAATATTTCATTTTTCGACTGGGGATCGAACCCAGAACCTGTCGGTTACAATCACACACTTGTGCCGCTGCGCCACGACAGGCAAAAAAGTTAGAAAATTTTATATGCTTGCATGATATGCATTATGAAACAAAAAACCATATAAGATGTTTTCTTTAAATTTTAAAAAGGCCAGATAGCTAATTAACTATCATTTAGCTGTCTAGCGCAGACTCGTATGTTGAATGAAAAGAATTTCTTTTGCCTCACCGTTAACACCAAATTACTTTGTGGAACGAATATGAGCTATTCATTATTGTACTTCCAGCCACAAGCTTTTTACATAGTTACTTTGACTTGAAACTGGCACAAGAGTTTTATTTTAATATTTTACTTTAAACAAAACTTTTATATATGTATTAGATCATTATTCATTTCTTTGATATATCTACATGGTCAAACTATATTTTAGTGTAGTAAAGAATAATTGATAGTAAATACCATCAGGTAAACTAAATGCTTCTTTTATTCACTCATTCACTCAGCTTCACGCTGTATCCCGCACATGGCAAGGTAGGCAGAGGGAACTTGGAACCTAGTATTAAGACACCCCATTTCGTTTCCCTTTTTCCGCTGAACTTAACTTCTATATATATATATATATATATATATATATATATATATATATATATATATATATATATATATATATATATATATATATATATATATATATATATATGTATATATATATATATATATATATATATATATATATATATATATATATATATATATATATATATATATATATATATATATATATATATATATATAATTACTTACTTAGCTTCACGCTATATCCCTAGCGGGGTAGGCAGAGAGAACGGAGCGCCAAACGCTACGGTCTCGGCATACCTCTTTGGTCTCGTCCACTGTCATCAACCTCTTCATACATACCCTCCGGGGGGTCCTCATGCTTTTTACGTGACCTTACTCCAGTATCGTCGATACTGTGTTTTCGAAGGTCAACCGAGGTCTCCCCCTCTCTCTCTTACCACTCACTTTTCCTTCATAAATCTTTTTTACCATTCTTTCTTCACTCATTCGCTCGACGTGCCCAAACCACCTGAGCACGTTCTTCTTCATTCTCACTGTGACATCCACGCTAGTACCTGCCATTCTGTGGATTTCTTCATTGGACATGCGATCAGATAAACTGACTCTGCATATCCGACGAAGAGATTGCATCTCTACAGCAATCATCTTTCTTACATTCTTCTTCTGTAATACCCACGTTTCGCTGCCGTATAACTGTGTCGATACCAACACTGCATTGTGTACGGCCAAAAGCGCAGCTATGCTGACGTTTCGCCGTCTCAACAATGCTAAGCTAAGGCACCGTTACCGGCAGCAATACGCCTTTCCACATCCATTTCGTATCTACCGTCTCTGCTAAACATACTTCCCAGATATACTACCTCATTCACTTGTTCTAATATCTTATCATTTACACTGACCTTGCAAACTGTTCTTTCTTCATTTCTTTCAAATACCAGAACCTTAGACCATTATTCGCGCATCCTTCTTTCAGAGTGGTAACCAATGCCTGCAACTCGCTTTCTGATGATGCAATAAGCACTGCATCATCTGCGTACAGCAGCCAATTTATATTCGAGGTACCTACTTTCACTCCCATGTCACTTTGTCTCACTCCATGAAGACAGCTGTCCAAATACAAATTGAACAACCAAGCTGACATGGCGCAACCTTGTTTAACACCCGATTGGGTGTTAAACCAAGGCGACATGCCAGCTCCTACTTGCACGCAGGCTGAGTGATCTCTGTAAAGAGACTTTACAGCCTGCAGCAAGGGTCCGCTCACATTGTACCGGGGCAGTATCTCCCATAATCTCTTTCTTACAACCCTGTCAAACGCCTTTTCCAAGTCCACAAAAGCACAGAAAACTTTTTGGTTTACTGCCAAAAATTTTTCCGTAATCATGCGGAGGGAAAAGATCTGATCCATACAACCTCTTCCAGGTCTAAAGCCTCCCTGGGCCTCCCACAACAGCCTTTCAGATCTATCTTGCATTCTTCTCGCTAATATTTTAGAATACACTTTACTACCTAAGCTAATCAAACTGATAGCCCTATAGCTTGCGCAATCTATCTGTGAACCTTTGCCTTTATACAAAGGCACGATGACTGCACCTCGCCAATCGTCTGGGACCTCCCCGGATTTCCAGCATAAATTGCACAGAAACCAGAACAGGTCCAAGACGCGTGGCCCACCATATTTGATCATCTCGGCAGTAACTCCATCTGCTCCCGCTGCCTTACCACATTTCAAACTTCGTATGGCACTCTCAACTTCTTTTATACTGATTTCGCCGTCCGCTACATCAAGACTCAGCGTTTCGCTGTTACTTGAGGCAGAGGCGTCATCACATTCATACATCTCCTTGTAAAATTCCGCCCATCGCTGCAAAACCTGTGGTTGTTCAGTTAAAAGTTCACCGTCTGTCGAAAGCACCCCTTTCATTCTACAGCGATTAGCGAGCAACTCCGGGAACCACTCACTTCTCGCCAGAAAAGCTTTGTGTTTTCCCGAAAGTTGTTCGTTAACCTTTCATCTCTTTCTTTCTCAGAGTTTTCACGCTTCATCTTTATCATTACTTTCGTTTGGTGTTTTTGCAGCTTATACTCTTTCTTTCTTATCTCTCTCATGCTTTTATCCTTACCCGAGGCTTTATAATCCTGCCATGCTTTCCTCTTTTTTCCTACTGCATCTTTCACTTCATCATCCCACCATTCATCTCGCTTTTTTTTAAAGCCTCTTTTCCCTTTACCACATACCTCTGCCGCTATTTCCGTCATACAATTCCTTAGGTTCTGCCAGCATACTTCGATATTTACACCTCCAGATTCGTAGCTGTCTAACTTTTGGAAACTCTTTCTTGATATTCCTCTCTGACCGGTGGATCTTGAAGCTTCCAGCTTCTTATGCGATGATTCGTAGCCAAGCTTGGACAACCGGTGCGGCTGCGCCAACCTGCGAACAGACCCCTTATCCTAGCTACGACTAGATAATGGTCTGTTCCCAATTCAGCACCCCTAAACACTCGCGTGTCCATAACTTGGCTACGAATACGCTGATCCACTAGGAATAGATCAATCATACTTTTCTCTTCCGTTCGCTCCCACGTATACATGTAAATTTGTTTGTGGTCAAACATCGTGTTTGCCACAAACAAATTCTTTTCCTCGCAAACTTCCAATATAAGCTTTCCAGCCTCGTTCATTCTCTTATCACCGTACTTCCCTAGCACTCCTTCGTAACCGCTACGCGCAGTTCCGACCCATCCGTTCAAATCACCGCATATTATTACTTTTTCATTCTCTCTAACACTACCTAGAACGTCCCTCACACTCTCCCAAAACTCTTTGAGTTCGCATAATGGAGCTGAGGATACCGGCGCATACGCCGCTAACAAGAAAACTCTTGTTATCCCCAGCTTGAAGCGCACCCAAAGTAGCCTCGACTTGATCGCCTTGTATTCTATCATTGCACTAACCAACCGAGAAGACACTAACACGCCTACACCTCGACTCCCTCGCTCGCTCTCTGGTACGCCGGCCCAGAGAGCGATCCGGTTGCCAGGTAAATCGGCCGTGTCACTGCCTTTTCGCTTGGTCTCAGTCACACAAATAACATCCAGATCTCTGTCTTCCATCACATCTAATAATTCATTCATCTTTTCTGCCATCCCTCCTCTTACATTCCACGTAGCAATTTGTAGCTCCGTCCTCCACTTCCCGCCGCTCCGGACATGGCGTGCTGGGTGGCGGTCCCAAACGCCGCATTCATCTCCACTTGTCGCACCAGCGGGGACGAAATGGTGCGCGTCGCCTTGGGGGGACGCCCTATCAGTGCGCGCTCGTGTGGTGCACATTGTGGTTGATGGAACGTTGCAGCCCTCTAGAGGGCTGGCAGGAGTCGCTACGGGCAAGCCTTCCATCGTGAACCCCCAAAGAAATATGTAATATATATATATATATATATATATATATATATATATATATATATATATATATATATATATATATATATATATATATATATATTTATATATATATATATATATATATATATATATATATATATATATATATATATATATATATATATATATATATATATATATTTATTACATATTTTTTCACGCTATTAATCTGCATATAGCTAAGCGGGCAACAGCAATAGTGATAATATATATACATGAAATGCAAATTCAGTTCCCTATGTGGGAATTGAACCCATAATACCTATATTAGTTCTTAATTAAGCGGCGTTGTATTCCGCCACTCAACATCGACTCATGGGATGCAGCGTGAAGTTGAGATATTAACATTATATAGATTTAAATTTGGCAAAATCAAGTACGGCGTTGAATCTGCTATTCAATCAGCCATCTCTTAAATTCAGGAGGTAAAAAAGAAACACATTGCTTCAACGCCAGGTTCCCAGGTTCCCAGGTTCCTTGTGATCCTGATATTTATAGCATGAAATTAAAGAGAAAATATTTCTTTTGCTTTGGGTAAAATATACAATATGTAAATAATAAAATACTAAGATCTCGGAAGCTCATATTACATTTATTTCACTCGCTCTTTCAAGTCTTTGGTTTCTTTATAAAAAAAGTCATTCTTGGAACAAGAAAAATTTAAGCAAGTAATATTTAGAATATATTAATAACCATTTTTTCGTTAGTATATTTCATTTCGAAATTGTTATACGTACATATGTTCAAATATTCCTATGGTAAGAATGTACATAATTTTTAGTAATGACATGAGAACTGCCACTCAACACACATTATCTCAAATTCAGCATCTGTATATATTCGATTCGATTCGTGCAATCTTTTACAGTAGTTAGCCAGTTTGGCCAAGTCAAGCCAGGTTGGACTTACAGAAACTGACATTTATTGGCAGACCGAGACCGAATTTCAACAAAACAATGTTAAGGCAATTTATAAGGTTAAAGTTCACTCTTGGCTCTTTTATTCTGGCTTCAAGCTGAATCCAGCACATAGCAGGGTAGACAATGGGAACTTGGGAACCTAGTATTAAGACACTCCATTCCAGTCCTCACTTTGCTCTGTATTCTTACCAGAGTAAAGAAATGTAATACCATTAAACGATGAAATCGAAAACATCGAAGTCATTACCGTCATCCTTAAAGTTAACTCCGCCGTAGCAATATGAGGGCAAGTTGGCGGAACTCAACGCCGCGTTTTGCCTTGTACCAGAGCGAAGAAATGAAACCATTAAATATTTAAATTGAAAATATTAAATATTTCATTTCTTCGAACCCACATCCACAACCCATCGGTTACAGTCACACGTTTGTGCCGCTGCGCCACGACAGGCCTCAAGCTAATACTGATGTTATAAAAATATTTTCACAAAATCAAATTGCTAAAACTTTAATACAGTAAAGCATTTGAAAGTTTACGTTAATCGTTGTCCGTTGAAATGTTCTGAATATTAAATTCATTACGAACAGTTTTAATTTAATCCATATATTGTTTACTTTAGTAGATTAGTTTTATTACCAAATTTAAATTAGATATATTTACCGTGATAGCTATAATACATACGTGGGGCTTCTTGTATGACTAACGCGTTTGATTTCTGTTCGGGGTAAGCGAATTAGTTACATGTATTTCCCAACTTTGTTAAGTGCTGCGCTCAACGTCCAATGTTGAAAATTGTATAGTACTTGGTAAATGCAAACAACAATTTGAAATAAATTATTAACAAAGTCTAAGAACTATCTGAAATATCAATATTTAAAATAATAATTGTCTTCTCTTAAAGTATTAAACCATGACTAAGTTTAAACGTGTTTTATATAAGTATTTAAAAAAAAGATATTCTTGAAAAACATATCACTAAGTCAGTGAAGGTTTATATTAAAAAAACGTACGTACGTAAAGTATTATAATGAAATAGATTCCTCCTTAAGTTCGAACTATTAGTTTTAGGGAAAATTGTCAACAAACAAACAAACACTTATAGAATTTAACAATGTGATTGGAAGCCTGAATACATAATCATACTGAGTTATTATTTAATTTCTACAACATGATATACATATATAAAAAGATATTACCTACCATTTACCAGTTATTTTATAACAGACATATAATATTATATACCTACTTGGAAGCCTAGTTATATGACCGTTATCAAATAGTGTCTATTTTAATAACATGTTAAGTTAATACCACCTTTTCTTAAATCCGTTAAATATAGTTTACAATCTCGTTACTGAATTCAGACACATTCAAGTACCCTCTAAAAAGTCGAGTGAGTTTACTTTATATACTTTTAGAAATTGGATATATAAAGTCAGGTCTTTCGTGGAAGTGACAAAGTAAAATTAAAGTATCGTGTGTGATACGTTGTTACGTTGCTCGGAGGTATTTTAACGAAGTTAGTTGAAGAAACAAAAGAAAATTTAGTACAAATTAAATAAAATGATTGATAAATAGTATGAAAATATTTTGAAAAGGCCTGTTAAAGGGCATAGGTTGTAGTCAATACTTACTCGAGGAAATGAATGAAAAGCGCAGCGTTTAGTTTGCCAGAGCCACTTAGTACGCCTGAAATTGCGGGAAGTGGGGAACTGGACTGTTTCAACTCTAGGTTCCCAAGAGCCCTCTGGCAGGGTAGGCTTACCTCGTGCGGGATACAGCGTGAAGCTAAAAAAGGGATAAAGGGATTATATTTTTAAGCAACGTACACAGTGTTATGTTACGACAAAGAAATGTAAGATAAAATGGATAGAATGATCGTCAGTAAACGTTACACTCTTATAATTAACAATATTTTTTTTATAATTTTAGTACGCATTTGACTACTTCCGTTTCAACCAATTTCTAATAGTCAAGTAAAAAAATATTTTAATCTACTAACTGATTAACTAGTATCATTTTAAGGTGCTAATTTATTATTTAAAGATTAATTTACGATAAATCAACGTATTTTTTTATAAAATAATGAATCAAAACAATATTCAGCTTTCATTTTATCAAGTATAATATGGTAGGCAGAGGAAGTCTAATGGTACGACACTCTATTTTGTTACTTCTTGCTCAACTTTTTACAGTTACTTTTAGTATACTAATAGCGGAAAAATAAAAGTTATTTCAATATAATTATTACACTGCACTAAAGGACAAAGCGCGGTGTTGAGTTCCACCACTCAACACGCAATGTTATAAAGTTGGAAATTAAGCGGAGTGCCTTAACATTAGGTTACCAAGTTCCCTCTGCCTACCCTGCCATGTGCGGGAAACAGCCTGAAACTGAAAAAGAAAATCACCTTAAGTGGGGATTGAATCCACGATCACTACGTTAATAATATAAACTGGTTCGAGGCAGTAAAAATATTTTCCTTACTAAGAAATATATTTCCTTTACCTATCTTAAAACATATTTCTCTTTATTAAAAGTGAACATAGAGTAATCTGCATAATAAAGAACAAACTACAAAGTAATTATTTAATTATAGCGAAATGAGCTTTTAATATGAAATTATTGCGCTCTGGATATTCATTTAACTGTAATGTATGACAAAAATGCTAACAACAGCGAACATAACATGATTACAATTACTTTCATTAGAGAATAGGTCATAAAGTACATGTGTTTATAAAACTCTACAGATAACTAAATTCATGTTAATCTTATCTTTGCTATTTTAATTTTCAATATTTATTAAATATACAATTCAAAATTATAATTAAAATTCAAAATATTCTTTCTTCAAATAGATTTTTGCAAACACTTTTGAATCCTCGAATGTATATAAAGTACCACCGGCTCGGAATGCGGTTCTGTTGAGAAGAACCGGCAAGAAACTCAAAAGTTGCTCTTTTAATACACAGAACATAATATATTTTCATTATTTAATAAAATGGTGAGTATCTTGTATGATATTTGAAAAATATTAGTATTGTTGGGCAGTTTATTATACTTTAGAATTAACTTATTTTTAAAAATTACTTTAAATTCGTACAGTGAGAAATTAAAAATACAACATTCAAATTATTTTTTGGAGGTCATAGCTAGTCATCACAAGTATATTAAACTTTACGCTTTGTTTAAACTTTAAACTTTATTTATTTATAACCATTAACAATTTTATTACACATTTTTTTTTCTTTAACATTTGTTCGATATATTAGTATTTACAATGGGTGTAGATGCTACTGTTGCCGCTAGTACTAGAAGATCTGTATTACGGCATACAGTAGCTTCTCGCTGTATCCCGCACGAGGCAGTGTAGGCAGAGGGAACCCGGGAACCTAGTGTAAAGACACTCCGTTGCACTTCCGTTCCCCACTTTCCGCCGCATTTGAGGCATTGCGTGTTGAGTGGCGGAACTCAACGCCGTGGTTTGCCTTATTACCAGAGCGAACAAATGAAACATTAAATATTTAAATTGAAAATATTAAATATTTAATTTCCTCGACTGGGGATAAAACCCAGAACCTGTCGGTTACAGTCACACGCTTGTGCCGAAGCAGTTACCTTTCCGAAATTAGATTAACTTTATATTTATTTAAATATAAAGTTAATCTAATTTCGGAATATTTGAACATTTAATAAAAAATTTCGTCCACAATGAGCTAAGCTTAGGTTTCAATATTTTTCCCGCATTGGGAACTCAGTCTCAAAACACTATATTCTGCTCATTACTATAAGATATAACTTGTCACTTGGCGGAACTTAACGCTGTGTATTTTTGCTAAATACGAAATATTTAGCACAATTAATCTAACGGCACTCTTTTATTGAATAGACCCAAGTAACAAAATAGGGGATGGTTCTGATTATAAGTATGTTTCTGAACATCAAATAATAAAATCAATAGCTGTAATTCAACCTACAATCATCACGTACTCTCACTAAACATATACATTCTACACGTTAGTAAAAATCGAATACTTTAAGTACATAGCATAATAACATTTAACAACACTCCTAAATCTGATTTATGTTCTAATAAATCCAGATAACCTTTATAAAAACGCAATAAATTCCATCAAAATTTGACATAACGTGAATTCAAAGGGCAGAAATGTACGGCTCGAATTTATAGAGCCTTATATTAAATGTATGAAATGTAATGTTTTTTTGTCTGCTATTGTTTTAAGTAAAATGGTTAATATGTACGTAGTTTCATATATTTAATTAAATTGTCAGTGATATCTTAACGTCAGTATATAAATATTATAGTGAGGTCATTATGTCATTGCAGCACACCTCATGATTGTACACGGAAGATTTTGGATTCGATTCCTACTCAGGAAATTGAATTATTTTAATTTATTTATTCAGGTAGGAAGTCCAAACAGAGAAATGGGCAACGGAATGGTATAACTTAACAATAGGTTCCCAAGTTCCCTCTGCCTACCTTACAATGACCGGGATACAATGTGAAGTTAATAAAATATTATATAGAGCGTATCTTATACAAATACTAGATTTATTCGTAGTCACGTAGCCAATAGCTACGAGAACGCTACGGAAATTGATACGACACATAAAATTTGGCAATATTTTTCAGTACAACATTGAATTCTATAAGATATGTATTTTTCGACCTTCGAATATATATTTATTAGTATTTTAGGCTATAAACTTTCTTAACATTTCTATATTAGTCTTTGACCGTAGATTTATTTTAAGATTAAGTAATTCTTTAAAAAATATTAAGGCATTTGGTTGATAATGAAAGTACCGTGGATATTGATGAGTGTCGTGGCGCAGCGGCACAAGCGTGTGACTGTAACTGACAGGTTATAGGTTCGATTCCACCTTAGGGAAATGAAATAATGAATATTTTAATTTTTTTGCCATGGTACAAGGCAAAACCCGGCGTTGAGTCCGCCAGAAGACGTAGAACGGAGTGTCTTAAAACTTCCAGTTTTCCAAGTTCCCTCTGCCTACCCTGTCATGTGCAGGATACAGTAAAGTGAGTGAGTGTGAAACTGAGTTATTAATATTATGTTAGTTATTAATAATTTACTAGTAAGCTACTCTATCCACAATGATCTGTTCACTTCTAATTAGATAAGTAAATATTGTGGGTTCGATTTCCATTTGAATAAAATAACTGTTTTACACTGTTTAAATCACGGCGTTGATTTCTGAAATTAAACACGTAGCATCTTAGAAGTTGGACTGCGAAGTGTCTTAACACTCGTTTCCTTCACTCTCTTAGGCTCTCTGCGGAATACAGCATATTTATATTAATGTACAAGTATCTAAACTTTTCACTAAAAATTCATTACATAACACTATTACGTATATTACATGTGAATATCGTCAGATGCACTTTCTACTCAGGACTGCTATATTGGATCCCGCTGTTTACTTTTCATCATATTAATAAGTGGCGTGCATGTTATAAGAAAAAAATATTTTGCAATAAAAATATATAAAACATACAAAATTTATTTGAACATTAAGATTTATATGATCATGTTTAACTGGTTTGCTTTTTACTTTCACAAAGAAAAATAATTAGTTACATCGTCAAACAATATGTTATCTTTAAACAAGTTGAAAAATTTCGTATTTAATAACGAACGTTTCGTATTTAAGAACTAGCTACGATAAATAGATAAATAAAAATGACGATACGATAGACGATAAATAAAAATGACGATATCTTTAGTTTTTACTGAGGCACAGATAAATCTGTGCCTCAGTAAAAACTAAAGATATCGTCATTTTTTAGCTTCACATTATATCCCGCACATGAAAGGATAGGCAAGATTGGCTTGGGAACCTAAATTTAAAATATTCAGTACCTCATTGGTACCTTTGTTCCACTAAATTTTGACATTGCTCAGATTGCCTTGTGACCAGACCAACTAATTTAATTATTAAATTTTTCATTTCCTTAAATAAGCATTAAAACTACATTACATTATGTTTACAGTCGCACGCTTTCTACTCCATATCAAGAAAGGCATCGTCCCTCTGCTTTAATAAAAATATATAAAATAAAAATATAAAAACGCTTAAGTATATGACTTGGCCCACAATTATACTATTTCATTGATGAGTTCTGCTTCACAATGCTTCGTGACACTTTCACGTAATGACTCGTCGCGACTATTTGCTATTAGGTACTTTAGTTGATTGAAAATTGAAATATATAAATTAATCTAATGTTATGTCAAAGCTCAAGTAAACTGTTAATTATAAATATAGGATAATTTTTATATTTCATATTATATTCATTGTTATCATTACAACTGAGAAATAATAAGCAAAATTAAACGATTTTTATTACAGAAACTTTTTAATTTTAATATTTTGATAATAGAATATGCGTTTAATTTGTTTATTTAAAGGTGTCAGAAAATTCTGAACCTCAGAACAAATATCATCAAATAAGTATAAAGTTACGAAGCCGAAAGACACACAGTATTAAACATCAGCATAAATTTTTCAGTTTCCAAGGAGGGAGGTTCCCTACAAAGAGAACCTGACCGGAATACGAAGACGCGAAAATTTACTTTTAAAAATGAACTAAAATAAGGGTATTGTTTACTAATATCGTAATTGGCCATCAATTAAACAACTTTTACCATTTAAAATATTTATCACTTGCAATTATGGGAACGGTAATAAGATTTTATTGTTACAACCATGTACGGACTTATCTCTGATAGGCATATTATGTCACATTTAATATAAGATTGTTTTATATTAAAATATTGTAACTTGCGTGCTAAGTGGCGGAGTTCAACGCCAAGTTTTGTATTCGATCGATGATTAAACATACCTAGGCAATATTTTTTTTTAAGTGAGAAATAAATTTAGAACCATTGCGCTTACAATCAGTGACAGACCAACAATGCCACGGCAGATCTAATATTTTTTAAATTATTATATCAATTATACGTATTTAAGTATCTTGAGGCCTGTTGTGGCGCAGCGTCACAAGCGTGTGAGTGTAACCGAGATGTTCTGGGTTCGATCCCCACTCGAGGAAATGAAATATTTAATATTTTCAATTTAAATATTTAATATTTTCATTTCTTCGCTCTGGTAGAAGGCAAAACGCGGCGTTGAGTTCCGCCACTCAACACGTCATGCCTTTAATTCAGTGGAAAGTGGGAAACGGGAGTAGAACGGAGTGTCTTGACACTGGGTTCCCAAGTTTCCTCTGCCTATCCTGCCATGTGCGGGATACAACGTGAAGTTGAGAGAAAACATCTGCCTATAATTTATATAGGTAAAGAATATTATAATAATAGCTTTTATAATGAAATTGATATATTATAGCGTAATCTCAAAGACAATACAATAATTAATACCTTATATGTAGACAAAAAAAATAAGAATAATGCAAAAGAAATCAGCACCAGTAATCTATATATAATAAAAGAATAGCAAAAGTTAATTTTGTACATCAGAAATATAAAAAAGTATATTTATTTAGTTCGTTAATATATCGATGATTAAACATTAAAAGCCACATAGCAGAATTTTTGTCTGAAGTCTGTCTGTGTGATAGTTATATCGAACGCCAAACACGTAAAAACTACTGGAACGATAAAAATTTGGTATAGTAACAGCTTGGACCGTCCGTGTACGTTCTGAAATAAATAAAACTTTGTACAATTAGTTCTTTAAAATATTAAAAGGAATGCTTTTCTTAAAATATAGAAATTATTTACATATAATACTTAACTGCAGCGGTCTTTATACATCATATTTTAAAATGCTAAATATATATATATATATATATATATATATATATATAGATATATATATATATATATATATAGATATAATATATTATATATATATATATATATATATATATATATGATTTATATATATATATATATATATATATATATATATATATATATATATATATATATAATATATATATATATATATATATTATATATATATATATATATATATATATATATATATATATATATATATATTATATATATATATTATACATTTTTGTCACTATGGTATCTTAATTTTATTGTTAATTTATTATGTATTACACTTTAACACATCACAACATAACTAACACATACTATACACAATACACTACATTGACTCATTTCTTAATGTGGAATAAACCTAACAATATGATCTCGTGTGCAATATATATTTTCAATAATTGTTACACCTATCATAAATCGAGTGTACAAAAACTACAGCGTAATATAAATATAGCTTTTAGACTGATCACTAAAATTATATTGGCCTACTTTTTGATACTTATAACATGATTGACAACTCCATTATTCAAAACATTGATGACATATCGTGTCTGACTCCCAAGTTTGTACTCCTGAGCAATGTAATGATTATCTTAAGATAGACACAGGACTAAAAGTACTTCACGTTAACATCAGGAGCCTTTACTGTAACTTTGACTTATTCTTAACTTTATTAAAAAAGATTAACTTACAAAATTGACATCCTTGTTATGTCTGAATGTTGGCTGAGTAAAGTTGATGTTCTACCCAACATTCCTAATTTTCGCTCCTTCAAGTCAAGTTATTGCAATCAGAATGATGGTGTTGTGGTTTATATTAGAGAAAATCTAGCTTGTGAAGTTACAGAGCCTACCTTTGATGAAGCAAATTGCTTACTGATTAAATTATCGAATACTGCTATTCTTGCCTTATACAACCATAACCCCTTGTATTAATAGCTTAGATAACACATTAAGCTCTATAGGACATTACAATACTATAATACTTATAGGAGATATGAATATCAATATTGGACACATCTCAAAAGACCAACGAGCCGATGAGTACCTCAACCTCTGTGCTACACATGGGTTGATTCCAGCGCACGTATTCCCAACTAGAAAGGAGAGCTGTCTGGATCATATACTCCTTAAAACTAATAAAAGCGCAAATACATATGTTTTAGACACACTTTTTACTGACCATTCTCCAATATGTATTTGCTGTAACCTACATGTAAAGCATACAATTTCAACTAGAACGTCTGAATATCTTAATAAACCTGCCATTATTTCTGATCTGGAAAGGTGGACTTCTCTGATATACTGACCTCAGCTAATCCTGAAAATGCAGCAAATAAATTAGTATCCATCATATGTTCCATTATAAAACAACACACTCATAAAGCACGGGTGTCTAGCAAAAGAAGAATATTAAAGCCCTGGATAACCCCAGGACCCCCCTTGCATACGAAACCGTGATAAACTTTTCAGACAAACTAAAAAACACCCAGATAATATAATCTTAATATCCACCTATAATCGTTACAAGATTTTTGTAACAACTTACTAAGAAAATCAAGATAAGTTATGAAAAAGATAAATTTTTAAACGCTAGAAACGACACAAAAAAGACATGGGATCTTATTAAGCAATTTGGGAATATACCTGCAAAAACGTCTGACATGTCAAGCCACCTTCTTAATACAGCAAGCAATCCAAGTGATGCAGTCGACAGCGTTAATAATTTTTTTGCCAATGTAGGAAGAAGATTGCATCTAAAATAATTCAACCAAGTCCAATATATAAGAAATACATCAGTGTGTCAGAATCTAATTTTATGCCAACTTCAATAGTTATCGACAGTACTGATGAGTCTGAAATTAAGTCCATCATATACCAACTTAAAGACAACTGCGCTGCAGGTTGGGATAGCATATCGACCTCAATTCTAAAATCAGCTGTGGATATACTGACTCCTCCACTAACTAGTCTATTTAATATGTGTTTATTGAAAAGCGTATTCCCTAAGGTTTTTAAAAGGGCAATTATTCGTCCAATTTACAAAAACGGCTCTTATAATTCTGTTAACAACTACAGGCCCATATCAATCTTAAGTTCCTTATCAAAGATATTTCAAAAAGTCGTCAACAGCCGACTTATTTCTTATCTGGAAAAATATAAACTGCTTGAAGATAACCAGTACGGATTTCGAGCCAATAGGTCTACAGAGGATGCTTTAATGAATTTAGTCGATACCACAGTACAACATATCGACAAAAAAAAATAAAACCGCTGGTATTTTCCTGGACTTATCAAAAGCCTTTGATACGGTTTCTATCCCACTCTTACTTTTAAAAATGGAAAAAATTGGAATTCGAGGTATAGCTTATGATCTCTTCAAAAGCTACCTTAGCGGTAGAACTCAATGTGTTATCATAAATAACATTATAAGTGGTGAGCAAAATGTTACTTATGGAGTACCCCAAGGTAGTGTACTTGGGCCTATTCTCTTTTTGACCTATATCAATGATCTATGCAAGCTGCAAATTCCAAACTGCAAAATTATTACTTACGCTGACGACACGGCTCTTATTATCCATGGTAGCACATGGTCTGTTACTCGTAGTTATAGTGAAAAAGCAATCGCTATAATTTATTACTTTCGGTCACAAGTCCACACTCCCTCATGACTCTTTTTTTAGCATTGCACACAAAATGCCTCATGAATCAAAATGAGACTTGTGGCTGCCTTCCGGTTTGTCGATCTAGTACTATAAAATACTTAGGAGTGACTCTTGATGAAAATCTCTCTTGGTCTGAGCACATAAGTGCCATGGTGTCCCGTATAAGAAAATTGGTATACGTTTTCAAACGACTCAGAGCTTGTGCTGATGACCAAATCTTGAAGTTGTGTACTTTTCTCTTGTCCAGTCTATTCTAAATTATTATATTCCTGCCTGGGGTGGATCATCACAATGTAAAATGTTACGATTGGAAAGAGCCCAAAGATGTATTTTAAAGATAATGACATATAAACGAAGCCGCTTTCCAACAGCTGTATTATACCAAGCGTGTAATGTACTGACTGTTCGACAGTTGTTTATTTTGTGCACTGTTCTGCGGAAACATAAAAGTGTTGCCTTTGAACAAAAATGTCACACTAAAACGCAGGTCCGACAAAATCTGCCCGATTAATCACCGGCGTTTAGTTCGAATAGACAAAACTTTTATCTCAGTCCTGTATTGTACAATAAAGTTAATGAGAGACTTAGTATATACAGTTTAATTTAAGAAACTGTAAAGAAAATTGAATGATTGGCTGTTAACATTAAATTACGAAGATACAGAAAACCTTTTAGTTACACTTTTATAGTCACACAAATACACACACACACACACACACACACACACACACTCACACACACTCACACACACAAAATCACATACTGACACACAAGCATGCATGCACATATTATAGTTCATTATTTTGCTTTAATTTTTATTTTGAACTTAATTCTATTTTGTTATTATATTTATAACAATTAGTGTGTATATATTAGTTATCACGTTGTGAGGTGCGGTAATAGCCGCAACACAGTTTTAACTAA